>WBZZ01006755.1:320000-348779 GCA_019918135.1 Paulinella micropora | reverse complement strand
TCCGACCGCCCGGTACTCGTATTACAGTATAATTACTATTACTGGGTACATTCGAGTCACAAGTGTCTTGAAACTCAGCTATCGAATTTTAGTTAAGGACCTCAGCGGCGGATTTCAGATTAGCGGTCAGATTTCGAATTAGCGCCGGTCAGAATTCAAATTAATTCAATTTAACTGTTATATACGTCCGCAAAATCTGTATCATTTTTGCGAAATGTTACAGTTAAACTTCGGAACTAATTTGAATTCTGGCCGCTAATCTAACTTGAAATCTGACCGCTAATCTGAAAGCTGACCATTAACTCAACTTGAGGATTGTCATGAGCCTACTATCCTTTGACCTGCTCAGAGTCAGTGCCGCTCAGCTAGTCACGTACAGCCATAAATTTAATGATGAGTTACCTTAACTCAATAAGACGGTTCAGGTCAGTGAAATGGAGTCATCTGTTTTCTTATTTTCCCCTAACTTGAGTTCTCATGTTAAGGCTTTGAAATCTTTTCTTCACTGAGAATCGACTCATGCCGCTGATTCTATTATATTATAAATTTGCTATTTTATTTTTTTTTATTGATTTTGCAAACATTATTGTACAATGAGAAAGACAGTATTCCCACCCAAACCCGTAGCGGTTGCAGGGTGCCGGCACTACGACCACCAACATCAGGGACACCGACGAAAACGCGGGTTTGATGGAAGGGGGAGCATTGGGCCTTGAGCGTGGCAGCCCGCTAGGGTCTGTGCGCAAACGGTCCGAAGACACAGATGCACGTCGTAGAGAAAAGAGAAGAGGAGAGAGAAGAGAAGAGGACAAACAACAACAACAACAACAACAACAAAAAAAAAAAAAAAAAGGGACCCCACCGCCATCATCACCCTAACTGCCTGCAAGGAAACCTAGCCCCCGACAGGTAAAAGTCAAATCATCCCGGGAGGAATCTCCATCGAGACGCAACTCCCAAATCGTCCCGTATCCGCTAGGCATCCTCGTCCAGACCGAAGCGGGACTCCCATCCAGGGCCACATCAAGTGCGGAACGTCGCAGGGACACCAATCCTACCTCGATCCGGCCCACGGGGATCCATCTGCATCGAAGAAAAGAGGGGTCCTGCAGGGAAACGTGGTCCAAGGCTAGAAGGATAGCTCGAGCCTGGTCCGTCCGTCCCCCCATGGAACCGTCCCCACCGTTGACCAGAAAAACTTCCTGGCCGCTGAGTTTGAAAATTTTAACCAAGCCCTTCGAGAGAGAGAAGTCAGAAGAAGATGAAAAGCCTAACCTTCACGTGCCCTTCTTTCCCATGGCCATGCAAATCCCTGAAAGGGGAGACACAGACAGGGCGGAGTACCTTCCCAGTGACTCTGAGCGGGCGGAGGCTCGGTCGGGAGAAAGAGATGAGCGGAAGGCTGGATGGGGGGGGAGAGGAATTCAAATCTAAAGCCAGGGTTAGGCCCCTTTGGTTCCGTGGCCCCGAGGAATGGTGGGAGTCGATGGGGAGTCCAGGGTGAGAGGAAAGGAGACTCCATAGGCGGGCTGGTGTGCCAGTGGGTCGTCTGACTTGCTGGTAGGCTAAGCTGGCCACAGGAGACCCTCTTCTCCCACATCTACGGGATCGGTGCGTTGGACTTGCGTCTCCCCTAGGACTCTGCTTCGGTGGGACTCCTTGGGCCCCTTGAGGACACCCTTTTGCGACTCTCTGCCCTCCTCCCGCCTCTGGACCGGACATCAAGGGGGAAGAGGCACGACGACGGAGCAAGCCCACCTACTGGGGGGGGGCGGAAGGGAGGATCCGGGGGGGCTCCCGCAGGGAAGTGGTGAAGGAAGTTCCATGACTGGATGATGTGCTCGTGGCAGATCTTTGTAAGGCCCTGGTAGATCCGTTGCGCGATGTTCTTGGAAAAATGGAGGCACAGATCGTCGAAAGAGGTCTGGGAGATGTAGCCTCTAGCGCCCATAGCGATAACTAGCAGGTTGGTAGTCATAGGTCGGCCTCCAATGGACTGCATTTGGATCGCTTCTTCGAGTGGGAGGTACCGGTGGTCATAGATGGCCCTCGGATTATAACCCCATGCCTGTCGGGATTTCCAAGGGATAGCTGGCCAGGTGTTGGGCGGGTCTTCTCCCCGAAACGCGTTTGGGTCCTTCGGTCGGTAAGGGGGGGAAATCCTGTGGCCATCTCGGTCCCAGGTATCCCGCCGCTCCTCTGGCGACTGTCTCGTGGGGAGACAAGAGTCATCTTCGCGTACCAGCCATTGATCCTCCCGGGTAGTGTAGTCTACCAGCGTAACGTGGTTCGATCTACGGGTGGCAGTGACCAGGAGATCTATCTTGTGGGAGAACCCCGGTCCCGCCATGTCTACCATTACCTGCGCGGCGGGGTGAGCGAAGGCAGAGGGGGGGGCCTGATCAGAAGGGGGGGGAGCTCCCTCCGGGACGGGGAGAACCTCGTCAACGGACGGGGGGGGACTATCTTGCCTCGGTCGGGGGAAAGCACCCTCCTCCCCTATAACGAAGACCTTGCGATCCGGAGCTATGCCATCGTCGTTATCTAAACGCTCCAAGCAGCTTCGGATCCACTGCCTGCATTTGGAGTGCCGCTGATCCAGGAGAGACTTGAGGGCCTCCGAGTGGAAGGAGGATTTGGATAGCAAATAGTGGCTGATGCTTCCAGTGACCTTGCAGCCATAGGGGCAGGAGGTCGAGGTGGCGCCCTTGGAGATCACAGTGCTAATTCTAGCCGGGGTGGGCCAGACATCGAGCTGGCATTTTAGTACGATGGCTACCTCCCTCACCGAGAGGCCGCCGTTGGGTTGGAGGAACTGGTTGGTGATGGCCTGGAAAGGCTTGCGTATTTCAGAACGGATCCCCCATGTTAGGCCAAAACGGGGCGCAGCCTTTAGTTTATTTGCGTCTTCCGAACACCTCTGTCGAAGCTTCCATAAGTTGTAGGACGCCCAATTCTTCTTGACTAGGGCGATGGCTTGGTCTACTGTCCCCGGAGCGACCGTTTCCTTGGTGAGAAAGTTAGTGACGGAGATAACAACTGGGATTTCCAGAGCGTCCCATTCGATACGGGCTGGGGGAACGTCATATGCCTCCCTGAATTGGGCGAGGCTGTGCTCCGCATCGGATTGCTGCTGTCGCCCTTCTGGCCATGAAGAGTCACTAACATGTCCGGGAGGGATGCGAGGGTTTATGCCGATGCCCAGTGCTCTGCAGGCTCGAATCCAGTGAAGCACCATAAGTCCGTCGCGGCGGTCCTCCTTGATCAGGTGCAGGTGCCCTTGCCATCCTAGGAAAGGCTGGTCTGGAGGGTCAGGAAGCTTGGGGCACTGCTTGTTGATGTCCTCGGGCATGGGGGCCTCGTCCTTGAGTGCTCCCCTATTCATAGCGTTAACAAACCGCGGGTAAAAGGCCGGGATGATGCAGTCAGTGGGGGCCTCGACTCCGTGGAACACCGAGTGCATTCGCCAAATGTCCGGCGGGTGGAGTGGTGGATAAATCGGTGGCGGGCGTGGTCCGCCATCCCCTGCCCATCGGAACAAGAAGCGAGTGCTGGGCGGCTGTTGGGTGCGTGAGCCGCTGGAAGCAGTTCGGCGACCACGGAGGGGGGGTCGCTGAGGGCACAGATCTCCGTTCCTGGGGAAGTAGTAGTCCCATGCTAGGCGTAGATGTGCGTCGACCGCATATTGAACGTATGGGTCAGTCGAAAGGAGGCATTTGATGAACACCGTGAAATTCCTCAGGTAGTACCGGGTTGAGAACTGGTGGAGACCAAAACCCCCCCCTGCTCCTATGGGGCCGTATAGCACCGCGTTGGGAATCTCCTGGTGAGAAAGCTGGAGAGTCTCCCGGATGTGGTCCCGGAAGGCTGTGTCTAGCTCCCTTAGTAACTTCTGGGGAAAGGGGTCCATCCAAAGGAGAAATCCAGGCTGCTGGTGAGGAGACTGATGAGAGCTTTCCGTTTCCTTGCCAGTGAGAGGTCGAGGCTGTGAATCATCCGGGCAGTAGCCACGAACTTCGCAATCGCGTAGTCTCTTTGGATCTGCGGGTTGTTGTTGCCGTCGGTGTGAAGGCCCAAAGACCGAAAGACTTCGAATGCCGAGCGGTTTCTGATCTTGGTGGGGCCACGGGACGAGCCTCGGCCTGGTGCGGAAAGCGAGATCGGGACAGCATACACACCTTTTCCCACTTCGCTGACTAGGCAGATGACTGAACATTTCTCCGCTGCACATATCTGGCGTGCAGCCCGTAGTTGCGTGTAGAGGAGGGAGAAACCTTTTTGTGCCTCGGGAAAGTATTGCTCAGGTGGACCATCCCCTCCAATGGCTGCCCAGTTGTCATCAGCAAATTTGTGGTCAGCGGTCAGCGGGGGTCTCAAGGGGTAGACGGAGGTGTTCTGGGATCGGTCGCGGTCCGTTCCGTCGTAGAAGCGATACCCGGCTGGCATAAATTGCTGGGCAGGGCACAGGCGGGTGATGTACTCGTCTAGCACTCCATACGTGCCAGGGCTTAGCGATCCTCCTTGCGGGATCCCTCGCGAGCGAAGAATTTCTTCCGGCAGAATAACAGTCTTCCCTGAAATGTCCGGGGTCTTGAGCTTGAGCGGGGAGTCTTTGAAACGGTGGCGGAGGAAAGCGAACATTTCGGGGAATTCCTGCTCTTGCGCCACCACGTGGGAATACGCTTCGCAGATGTACGTGAGCTCCGCACGGTCAAAGGCCTTGCGGATGTCAGTGGAGAAGATGATAAGCGTCTTTATATTGCCAGTAATCTTGGGGGCTGCCCGTAAGTCGGCCAGCATCAACCGAAGCACCATGTTCCATTCATCACACCCGCTCACAGTCGTTGTGTTGGCCTTGGAGGTCTTCCGGATACATCCTGTGTGGAGCTTGAAAGACTCGACCCGGAACGTGACGAGTTTTTCGTAGAGATTAAGGATCGCGTTCGATACAGTGATCCCCCGCCAATCAGTCACGTTTGCGCCTGTCCCCGTCCCTTTCCAGATCTGGCTGAGGATCCCCGGCTTCCAGTCCTTTGGTAGTCGCTTCTCCTTCCAGCAGTGGGAGAGAAAGGATCCCAATTGAATCTTCGCATCCTGCGAGAGGAGTCTGAAGATGGCAGGAGGGATACCGTCTTCTCCTGGGGCAGGACCCTTTTTTGCCTGGATGGCGTGCTCCAGCTCTCCCAGCGAGAAAGGTCGACGAGCCAGTTCGAGAGCCTGATCCCGGGTAAGGGGCGGGGGGAGGCATTTGAAGATAGTGACGAATTGTTTGACACGGTCCCGGGAATACGAGATTCCTGGAACGGTCCGATGAGGTGGGGGCGTCCATTGGAGTCTCGGGGTGGGGACGACCGCAGCTTTTCCCACTCTCGAATCTTTTGGAGCCGACCCACCCTCCTTAGTACCGCCCACTTTGCTAGGCGGTCTGCACACTCGTTAAGCCGAAAAGTCCACTCGAAGCTCTGCTCTTGGTGGGACTTGACCCAGTGGAACGAGATCGGAGCCGACTGAGTGTGGAAGCGAAAGATGGCGTCCCATAGGGGGGGCTTCGCACGCTGCTTAAACAGTTCATGGGCCTCCCCCTCCAGATTCGCGTCCGTTAGGGCCCGGTAGTCGGTGAAGATATGAACTCGCCGGGGTCTCCATTTCATCTCTCTAATGTATTGGAGGCCACCTGCCATCACTGCCAGTACTTCTTGTTCTCCACTAGAGGCTGGGTTGTCTGCATTGCCGTAGATAGCGATAATCTCATTATTGTAGAACAGGAACGCCCCGAAGCCCGCAGCGTTGCCATGTTCGGGAAAACAGGATCCGTCAGGAACGAGGATAGCGTCATATGGGGACAGGGACCCCGGAGACAGCTCGTCCGGCTGGTCAAGCCGCGGGGCCAGGCGATAGATAGGAAACCGCTGTTTGAACTCATCGGGGAGCGAACTTAGACGTAGAGCATAAGCATTCGATTGGAGTCTGATGATAAGGCCCCGGGTGTCATCTCCATTAGGAAGGTGGATACCCAGGTACTCCCAGGCTTCAGCTTCTAGGAACTCCAAAAGCTGGGGGACTAAGTCAACGGGCGGAGCAGTATACTCGTCTTGGAGAGGAAGGTTTGCGGTCGCCCACCTCTTGAGCTCACTGGAGTTACGGTTCGGTCTTCGTTCGCTATCATCCTCCGGCGGGAACTGCACTGAGTACTGGCGGAGAGACGGTGCCGTGTGGGCGCTTAAGAGGGAACGCATCCGCTCCACCTCCGCCTGTAGAGCAGCCTCAGCATCGGTCTGGATGACAGCTTCCGTCTCACTGGGAACGAGGGGAAGGGGGTCAGGATTCGCATTTCCCCGGAAGACCAGGTTAGTAAATTGTCCCCTGTCGATAGTATCCCCCGGTTTGAGGATCGGCGCCCGAAGCCTGTCACTTCCTAGAAGGAGCTCCCGCTGATTATATTTGGAGTCCTCTGGAGGGATCCACAGTTTCGCCCCGGACCCCATCACTTGGTGGAGTCGGCGCTCCTCGTCTGCCTGATCAGAGACCCGGGTGCGGTAGAGGTCTGCATAATGTTCCTGGAGAGTCTCTGGCGGGGGAGTCTCCATGGCTGAGTCCGTCTGGACCCGGAGGAGAAATTTGTGCTGGTTCCGGTCGAAGGCTTGGTTGTGTCGGAGCCTATTCGGTCTCTTGACCTCCCTCTTGGCGCGCTTGATATCTTCGAGACGGGAATTAATCTTGCGTCTGGCCTTGGCAAGGATCTTCAGTGCGTCCGGTAGAAGAAATGACATCTCTAGCGGGTCACTCGACCGTGGTTCTTCCAGGATGTGCCCGACCAGATCCCCTTCCATTCGTAACGTATGGCAAATGTTCAGCCAGAGCCTGGTTAAATGAGATCCGGGATCCCTCGGGACTTGTCGTTGGAGGCCCCGCGTGATGGACTGCAGTGCGGTTAACATACGGGGTACCTTGGTTATCTTCCGTCTGGACTTAGGAGGTCTGGGATTCCGCCTGCTCAGCGGTGGTGGAGCCGGCTGGGCATCCTGGTATCCAATCGGCAGGGCTGGGATAGGGGCACTAGGAGGAGCAGCGTCGACCCTCGGAGGCCCGACAGCTTCCGCAGCTTGGATGGCCTGCTTCAACGCGGCTTGGGGGGGCTGGGCCATCTGTATGCTCGCCGCCATACTCTGCTGGAAACAGTCCTGCTGAGCCTGTGTCCACCTCTTGGGTTCCACTAATGGCGGTGGGGGGGACCCCGAGACCGCCGGAGCGACATTAACTTCAGGCCTAGCTTCTCTCCCAACCAGGCTAAGGGAAGATGGAAGGGGAAGAGGGGAATCTGTTAGCGAGGGGGGGGGGGGATAGCCGACTCTATGATCTCCTCCACCGCGGAAGGGAGGGGCGGTGGGCCCAGGGTAGGATCCCAACTCCCAGGCGGGGAGGAGGGAGGAGAGTCAACCGGAATGTCTTGCGGCAGGTAGTGATGCTCCAGCCGAGCGCGGGCAATGTCGATTCGGGCCTGGATCCAGAGTTGCAGGGGGGGGGGGGGAATCCAAACGGTGAGACGCGATGGACTCGACCAGCCGCTCTTCTCGACTGAGGTGCGACAGTGCAGCAATTGCGTCCTCCTCGTCATCACTGCCTGTTCCTGGCAACACATTATCCTCGGGGAAATCCAGCGGGTGATCGCCCGCTTGGGATCCCCATAGGAGGACGCCGACAGCAATCCACGCGGAGGCCTTGGCAACAACCGAGTCGGATCGAAAATATTCTTCAGGGCCATATGGTGCATCAGGGGTGGAGAGCTCCAGGAGACCATCCCTGGCCCCGACATCTATAAAAAGCAAGGTGAGCCGCAGGATGGCCCTGAGACGTTTGTAGTGCACAGCGGGCAGGGTGATGCCAAGGGGGCCGATGAAGCGAGGCGCGTGATCCCACTCCGTAGTCGAAGACCTGAAGCGGGATGTGTGATGGAGCAGGATACGGCCCTTGATTCCCTGTGCCCGAACAATAAGCACACGTGGGAGGCGACGCTGGACGTATCTAAGAACCCGGGCGGAGGAAAGTGCATGCCATGAGGTGAGGAGCATGAGGCTCCCATCCTGGACGATGGATTCCAACGCCTTGGTGGTCCTCTCTGCTAGAGGCTTCCTGGCTCGAAGGAGGGATTGAGCTCCAAAGGAGGGAGATAAGAGGAACATCTGACATAGCCATTGGTTAAGTGCTCCTTGGGAGACTCGTGGCGCGGAGGGGGGGTCAACTTTTTGCGGCGGAAAGGCAAGGAGTGGCTCGCGAACGTGCGTGGATAACGACATCACGTTGGTGCCATGATACCGCTCCAAAGTATGTCGAAGTGTCGCAAATGCAAGAGAGGCCTGTGCACCTCCTCTGAGCCCGTCATGAGACTGCTTGAACTCGCTAAACCACTTGGCGGGCGGCTGGGGAAGGTGGTCTCGTATGCCTCGTTTGTAGACCCGGTAGACCGTAGAAAAACCTAGAGGGGCGGAGGATGGCACAGGGTTCCGGGGTAGGAGACGACGCTCGATGGAGAGCCCCTGTCCCAGCAGGGAAAAAGCCCGAGAGTTGAAGGAAGCTGCATTGGAGGAATGCTCCCCCTTCTTGTCTTCTGCCATCTTCCGGAGGTTTCTGATGATCTTGCGGAGGCGCTGTCGGAACTGTCGATTTGTCTTCGGGGCGGAACTGAGTCCCAAGATCGGACGTTGGACTGCAGGGAAAGGATGTTGAACCACAACGGGGTCCGGAAGGGATGAAGCTGTCCGCTTGAACAAAAGTTGAACCCCATAAGCAGCAATCATCCTGCATGCCATCTTGTTCGGGAGGATGGAAACGGAACAGTCATCGCATTTGACCCACTCCCCGGAACTATTCCGGTCCAGAACGAACGCGTGAGAATGCTGTCGCGAGCGTGCGTTCCCTTCCATCTGGATGCAGATGGCGCTTTGGAGAGAGTAGGAGAGCGCCTTTCCATCATGCGACCACCGGCGATCAAAGAAGAGCGAAGGGAGGAAAGAGACATTGTGGTGTGCGGACCGGGGGAAACGAAGATTCAGGAGCCCAAGAGGCCGATGAATGTCAAGGAGAAGACATTCTGCATGCTCACGAATCGATCGAGTCTGCACCCCTTTATCGCCTCCGCAGTGAGCGCATAGGAAAGGTTCAGAGGAAGGGCCCCCAAGATGCCATCTCGCCAAAAGCTCAGTAAGGGGGAAAGGTGAGCAGTCGTCAGCCAGGATAGAAAGTGAGAGTGGAAGGGCCCAAGAGGAGGACTGGGAGGCAGTGGAACAGACGCTGCATGCTGAAGTCGAAACTACGTGCGGGAGCCAGGATTCCAAAAATACCCCACTCGGGAGGAAGGAAGGCCCGGCGTCCCGCAGAAGCAACAGTAGGCCCCGTGTTGCCAGTCCGGTGTCGCCGCCGCCGTGGACGTCCGGTCCGGGGCACACGCTGCGGAGAACAACAGGGTAGCGGAACCAGGCGCAGGAAAGAGGCTTGAATTCCTGTGTGGTGTGCCCCACCTGCGGGCGGAGATCGTCCAACGTATTAATGATAGCGCTGGTAGCCGTCATCTGGGGTCCGAGCATGGACCTGGGCGGGCGTGCCAAAGCCCAGTTCCGTAGGAAAGACGAGAGTTTGGGAAAAGAGGCCAGAAGTTGGGCTGCACTAATTAAGAAACAATGCCGGTCATCCGGGTTCTTAATACCCCTGTAGGGAAGAGTAGGTAGTACCGCAAGAGCTTGACGGGTACGGGCCGGACGACCTTTTCCCTTAGAAATAATTCCAACCCCTGAATACTCCCCCTGATCTTTTATAGACAACGAATTGCTCTGGTTGGGGCCAGTGCTTGTGGTCGATGCAGGTGGAGCACTAGCGATCTTCTTCACAAAAGAGCGTCGGGGACGATATCCAGCGGATTCTTCCTCGTAAAAACCTGCCATCACGTCCTCCTGCTCCTCAATGGTAGCCACTCTCTGGTGAGCGAGTTGCCGTTCCCGTCGGATTGCTTGTATGTCCCTCGGGCCAAAGAAAAGACCTCCGTTGGAGCTTTTCGAGGGAGCGCGACGGGATCCAGTGACTTGAGAACGGCGGGAGTGAACCTCGATAATTTCAGGTGGCGGCGATGGAGGAAGGGGGGAACCCGGGGGGGGGGGGGGGGTGGTCCTGTGCAACGGGGCCTCCTTTCGCCTCTCCCCCTGAGGGCAGTCTGGCCTTCTTCTGCACCACAGCAAGAGAGCCCTGAGGTCCATCGAGGGTCGTCAGAGGGCCGGGACTGGCCCGTGCATCTTGACCTTGTTGTGCAGAAATGTCAGATGGGACAGCGGGTGGTGCAGCTGGCGTGGTCGTCTTGATATTGCTCTGGGAAACAGTGGTGGTCGGTCCGTCCTCGGCAGCCAGGGCCTGGGTGCTGGGGATCGGTATGGAAGGGGGCGGCGCCTGTAGTTGCGGTAGAGGGGGGATTTGTCCCTTATCCACGTGGCCAGCAGCAGCCAGGGGGGTCGGAGGGCTGGCGAGTTTGGGTCGTTTACGTTTCCGCTGCAGACGTCGGCGTGCGTATCTATACTGCTTCCGCTTCTGGAGGATGGGCATCCATGCGGCCTGGGAGTTCCACGCCTTTGTTCGGCTGATGACCGAACTGGGCAGGAGGTCCAACAAGGTAAGCCACCCTTCTTTGTACGCTTGTTCCAAATCCTGCTGTCTGGCTTCCTGGAGTGAGCCCCCTGCGCTGCCAGAATTGACGTGGCTGACAATGTTCTTGAGGGCTGCACTACGGGGGGAGTCACCATGGGAGACTCTGTCTACCCAGTCCAGGTTGGAGCTGTACTTGTGGTGGATACTAGCACCAATCTCTCGGACGAGGTCGGGTCCCAGGTGACAGTCGGATGACAGGAAGGTGGGCAGGTCCACCGTGGCCATCAGATCCCCTCGCGGCATCGACTTAAGGAAGACAAACTTGGGCGGTGGCGGAGCTCCGGGGTCGGGTATGCTGCCGGAGGCTGGAGGGCCCGTCGGGAGATCGGTCGGAGCCAGGGGTGCACCAGTGGACCGCGGGGCGGTCGTCGGAGACCGCTGAGGGGACAACTGTGGAGGCCGCTTGGGTGAAGATGACGGCGGGGCCGTAGGAGGAGGGCGGTCGGGGGGGGGGGGGGGGGGATCCGCCGGGGTGGACAGAGTGGAGGACGTAGAGGAGGACGAGGAGGATCGCGTACGGTTGGAGTTTCCGCCTCGGTGACGAGTTGACTCGGTAGAGGAGGGATGGTGGCCACGACGAGGAAGGGATGGGGGGGGGTCCCGGCCGGCGTGGTCTAGACCGGTCCTGGTCCCGGGGGCGGAGTCGGGACCCATCCCTTGGTCTGTAGCTCCCTTCCTGGCGACGCCGCGGCGATCGTGAACCAGACCCGGTCCTAGCCAGTCGAAGTCCTCCTCGGGGGGAACGGGACCGAGAACGTCTATCTCGCTTCCAATTTTTAGGCTGGTGGGGCACGTCGCGGCTGCGTGAGCGGGGCCTTGTTCTTCCGCGGGGGGGTGAGGGCGAGAAACCAGTGGGACGTCTTTGGCCCTTCCCGCTCCATTCGGGAGCCCTCGTGGGGGGGGGGGGGCGCTCGTGTGAAGACTGCTCTGCCCCCACCCCGACCCTCCTCATGGTGGGGCTGCTGTCGTGCGTGCGCGCGGTGAAGTCGGTCGGCATCAGTTGAGCGCGACCCGGAAGGGATCCAACGTGACCCACGGGAGTCCGTGCGTGCGGGTGAGCTGCGGCGGGAGGATCTGGCGCGGGACGCAGACTGTGAGCGCTCTTTGCCCCGTGGGCTGAATGACCTAGAGCGTCGCCTCGGTGGGGGGGCGCGATCGTTGGACTTGGGGGGGGGGGGGGGGTTCCCGGGGAGGGGGCGGGCGGGAGCACGCAGTCCGGAGGTCCTCCCGGGGTTCCTTGGTATCCCGCTGGGAATGGACCAAGGTTCCGAGGGGGGGCTGGGGGGGAATGGGCTTCCGACTGGTCCCCTGGGTCTCGTCGTTCGTCAGCCTAGCGGGCTCAGCGTCGTACTGGGGAGCTGGCGGATCCGGAGGGAGAGGGATGGGTAACGTAGGGGGGCTCTTGGGGGTCCGCTCGATCGACGTCAGGGATCTCCCGACCGCGTTGACTGCCTCCTTTCCCGAATCAGGAGAAGGGACCGTGATTTGGGAAGGGGGGCGGTATCAGATGAAGTAGGCAAGGCAGGAGAGGGAGAAGGGGCTACTGGTACGTGGCAATGCCCTGGAGGTCTGCCCCAGGTCGACGGGATGGGGGGGATGTCCGCTGGAGAGGCCGTCACCTCCAGAATCAAAAGGGGCAGGTCAGGGGGGTCCGAAAGAGGAGCAAGGGGCATTGCGAGAGTGGGAGGGTCAGGGTCTGCGGGCCCAGCGGACCGTGGAGCGGTGCTCTCGGAGGAGGACTCCCTTCTGCTGGGACTACCATCCGGGGCGGGGTCCACGGTTGTGGGTGCTGAGGGAGCTGGAAAAGCCTGCCTCTTTTCTGGCGTCTCCTTGGCACGAAGGGTGCCTGCATGACTCTGCGACGTCAGGGTCTCGGTGGGCCCAAAGGCGTCCCCGGGCTCCGGGGTAACGGTGGGGGGCGAGATCGGAACGTAAGGCGGTGCGGGCGATGAGGTAGGCATGAGGGGGGAGGTGCCAGCGACCGTGTGCGTGGGGCGTCCCACTGAGGGGCAAGGTGGCCCCATGTGGGGAGATATAGAGATCACAGAAGAGGTACCAGGTGGGAAGGGAGGTGAGGGTGGCCTGGAGGGGACAGGGGGGGCGGCAAAAGGTGGTGCGCGATGTGGTGATCCGGAGCTCCCGGAGCCAGGGGCCAGTGGGACAGACCGAGCGGGGGCAGGCTCTCCTCTGCTGGGAAAGTCCTCTTTAGCTGGGGCAATAAACGCGGAATCCGAGGGAGGTGGAGGGGTCGGACGCCTCTCTGTCTTCCCCTCCGCTTCATCGGGAAAATCCTCCATCTCCTCCTCCAGCAGGTAGTCGAAGAGGTTTATCTGCGCCACCTTCTCGGCTGGAGAAAGGGTTTCCCACTCCCCTTGCAGCTCGTCGTTTCAGTCAGGATCCGCCGGCGGACGTGGGGGGTGAGTGGCAGCGACTATGTCTCCCATCCGTTGGGACATTTCTGACGTCGGCGACACGCGCTGATCTCCTGTCGGTACGCTGCTGGGCTCCATTGTCTCCGCGATGGACGCCCTTGTCGGATTGACTTCTGGGGGGGGGGGGGGGTGAGAACATCCGTACCCCTGTGTGGTCAGGCGACAACCCCATAGGTGCGAGCAGCTTCGTCTCCGTTGACATCCGGGGGGGGGCAGAGTCCTCCTGGAGTGCGTAGTTATTGGCCTCCCGTTGGCCGGGGCCGTCCTCGGCCTGTGCGGGCGAACTCGATACCACTTCTACCTGGGGCTTAATGTCAGAGACCGGGTCCTCGGCGGGGTCTAGGCATCGGGGCTCCTTACCGGATCTTAGCGACGGTGGGTCCGGTCCCGACTCCCAGGGCGCTAGGGAGTCAAGCACAATTATCTCTCTATCCTGAAGGGTGAAGGAAGTCTCCGCTATCCCCACTTCCCGGACTAGGCCAAGGCTCCAGGGGGATCTCTGTTGCCTATCGCGTTCTGGTCTGTCCTGTGAAGTGTTGCCGAGGTGTAGGCGAAAGGATGTCGCGTCAATTTCTTCGTCATCCGAGCTGGGAGGGCTCCAGTATCCAGCTTGGGAAGCGTCAGAGTACAGGGCCGCCTGGGTCAGCCGGAACGTCCGCGATAGGCGAAGGAACAACCGACGTCGAAGAATGGCGGTCTTCGTTTTCCGCGTGCCGTTCAGGAGGCTAGCAAAAGCCCGGGTCACTTGGGCGTTCCGGGCCTCGAACTCATGGTCAGCCCGTATGTGACGTTCGCGGTTGAGGTGAACATCTCGGTAGGCTGATGGGTCGGTCACTTCCCAAATGCGTCGTTTTGCGGGAGGTAAAACTTTGTCCCTGCCAGCGCGCCCATCGATAACCTGCATGCGCCATTCTGCATGGCCGCGTTTGACCTTCCGTGTGAACTCCACAGGTTGATCCGTCGCGGTAGTAGGAGGACTGCTGAGAGGTGTTATTTCTGGGTGGACGGTCTGCGCATGCTTGAGTCGCCGGAAGACGTTTCCACGAAACTCACCCATATCCGGCATCTCTGCTAGGGACAGGGGCGCGTCGGCAGAAAGGCACGAGGGGTTCAGGGCTACTCGTTGCAGGTGGAAGAGCATGTGCAGGCCACAATCCTGCCCCCCCTCCTGTTTTGGTACAGGGACACAGATGTATCCAGGTAACGGTGAAGTGGAGAGGAATCCCACTCGATTAAGGTTCTGATACCATGACGTGAGGATCTGTTTGAGATCGAAGTTGGGGCAGCTCGCTGTGCAGGATGGTAAGGAGTCCAAGAAGAGGACGAGCGGTAGGTCTCGTGATCCAGACTTAGCCGTTGCAGGCACCGAGCCGACTGCTCTGCCGGGTCCTCTTCGTCGTAGTGATGTAGAAATCACCAGGAGTGCCCAGTGACGTTCGCTGATGTTAAGCGGGATGAGAACATGCTCGTACCCCGGGTCGACGGGCTGGTTCTTCAAAGCCATGTACAGGATGTCCTTTCGAGACTCCCCTTGGGTCCGGACTTTCCAAGAGAAATCGGGTCCGATAAGGAGACATCGATTGGTACGTGCCTGGACTTCGAGCTCACGTATGAACCAGTGTATCACGTCGGTGTGAAGCCATCCTCACTCTCCACCTCCTCCACTACTGCCGTTGGCACATGAAAGCTTTCCTCCGTAGCAGTGTCATGAGTCCAGATCGGGCAGATGCTGGGTGTTGGCTTGGGAACAGTCGGGGCCTCCAGGGGGGCCAGGGCAGACTTCTTGTTCTGTTTGTGCCGGCGCCGGTACCGACTCGGTGAAGAGGGGGGGCTGCCTGCCATGTCCACCGATGGGAAGACACTGTTTAGGGCCTTGTGCCAAAGATCTCGGCGTGTCTCCAGATCCATGGAAATGGGACCAGCATGAGCGGGGCACATATCGTCTGACAGTGGTCGTAGCCAATGGCGCCCTTCTGCGCCACTCTTTGGAAGTTCAACAGGGAGCCGCTTCCATCTTCGGGCGTGAGCAGTAAGCATGACCCACCCTAGCGGAAAGGCGGAAATGAAGCGGCGCTGAGTCTCAGGGGCCCGGATTTGCTCCAGTAGGGGGACTCGTTTCTGCCGGATGCCTGGGGCCTCCGGTCGGGCGACGGGGGCCGGGACGGGGAGAAGAGCCAGGAGAAGAGCCAGGAGAGGGGGGCAGGGTAATCCACCGGCCCCTTGGGTGGGGGTGAGGGGTCCATAGGGAAGAGCAGTCGCACGGCTGGTCTGGGCGTAGTATAGGAATCTGCTTCTTTCCCCATGGGCTGGGGAAAGGAGGGTCTGAGTCCCACACCTCGCCTGTCTGAAAAGGGAGCAGCGCCGTTAGTCCCACTCTGTAGGCCATTCCAGCCCAGCTGGACCCTTTGGGGATCCGTTTTTGGATGCTAGCCCATGACTTCCCCTCCGGGATAAAGTTGACCTCCTGAAAATTCTTCGAGATAGGCTGCCCCGAGCTGTGCATTCCAACTCCGCCTCTACCAAACCGGATGTAGGTGTGGTTGGAGGGATGGGAGCCGAGGATCGCAAACTCTTGGCGGAAATTCTGCCTGCTCTCCTGTAGCTCCTTCCAGGCCGGGAGCGCCTCGATGGCCCCCGGGGCGGGGGTGTCGCGGTAAGTTGTGGGCGGTTGGATTATGGCCTCACGGGTGCAACGACCACGTAGCCGCTCTTGGGCCTGTTCCCACTCCACACTTTCCGCCGCGATAACCTCCTCGTCGGTGGGAGGTGGAGAGAAGGGAATGAAGCGTTCTCCACCTGCCGTCCACTTGTCCCCATGGATGAAGGTATTTACGCTATAGGCTGCCACGGCATGTGACAGGAAAGTCACCTGGTAGGAGGCGGCCCATTGTCGACGGTCGGGTCCTCCAGGGAGGAAAGTCTCTGAACGGGTGGTGCGTGGAATAGACACCAGCCGGGTGACGGTGCCAAGAGCGTTGAGGGCCTGTCGAACATCGGGTAGACTATCCCCTGGAGAGGTGGGGATGGCAGATCCATCGTAGAAGATGCTGAATTCCACCGATCTTCGCTCCGCAGGGGCGCCCCGAATACTACCCAAAAGGAGGGCACGTTCTAACTGGAAGAAGGACTCGCTCCAGCTGGACGAGCGGGCGACGTAAGCATCCAGCAGGAGTAGAGCCTGGCCCGGTGTCGGGTCAGGGGGGCGAGTTGGCACGGGGGCCTCGTGGCTGCAGTTGGCATGAAGACGTCGGAACAGGCGGAGATTGGCCCCGGCGGTGAGGGGATCGAGCGTCTCCCTGTTCCATTCGTGGCTCCCGGGAGCAAGGGGCCACTCCCAGTGAAGGAGTTTGCAGATCAACCGTTGGTCAAAGATCAGGATCGAGGGTGGGAGGAGTCGGCGGTTTGGTGGTCCGCAAACAGTACCATGCGTATAGGTCCCGGGAACGCGCAGGGACATGAGGGCGCAGAGATCAAGTCGGGTGGGGGCCGCAGGGTGGGGTACTACGTCAGCGCGATCGGGTAATTCGAGCCAGGCGCATCAAAATTCCAGGCCTGCCTCCTGAAGCGTAGAACGAATGGTAGATTCCGTTTGCTCGCAGGGCCAAGGAAGAATGGCAATGGTCCGATGAGCCCGGGGACCAGTCGACTTGGGGAAGCTGGTATCCTCGAATTGGGCCACATGAAAGAAGTAACAACTTTTCGGGCTGGAAAGTTTAAGGTGGGTCACCAGGCCCCGTCTTGACGACTCCCTGTTGGTCAAAGGAATAGTCCCAGGGAGGGGTCTGGATGAGCAGGGGTAGGGTTCCGCGGCGGCGTGCCAGGAAATGGCTCCACAGCGTCCCTCAGATGAGGCAGGGAATTGCGGAAGAGCCTTTGTTCCACTCGGGAGAATTCCGCCCACCGGGGGAGGTGCATGAAGCGGACTCCCCAAGCTAGGACGGGAACTCGTTGGGCCAGATCGGGGCGGCGTACCGAGAGACGGTGGCATAGAAAGATCCGTGTCCCTCCCGTCGGGGGGGGGGGGGGGGCAGGGCCAGGGGAAGGAGGGGAGGAGGGGGTGGGTATCCCTGGAGGTGGGTGAACAGAGGGGAGACGGTGAAGTCGTGGGGTGTATCCGTCAGAAGGACCTCCACAAAAAATTCGTTTGGCAGGCTGGTGCTGAAGTCCTGGGAGAGATCCCAGGGCATTTTCGTGTCCTCACCTGTGCCCCGTGGGAGGGCGTAGATGAGTCCGGCGTTAACACGGCAGCGAAAGACACTCCTGAGCCAGTCCCAGAGGGATTGGGGGAACGCCGCTGTGATGGCTGAGCCCCTCGGTGCTGGTGCTACGAACGTTCCGCCGCCATGGTATCCGATTATGTCGTGTTCGTCCGGCGCTGCTACCAGGGTTCGGGGAGGGGACGAGGGTTTGGAGGAGAGGACGACTCTGCAAATGGTTAAGTAGAGGTTTTCCCACGGGCAAATGCGGCGTTGGTTATGATCACGCTTCGAGGGCAAGAGAGGTAGTTGGATAGAGATTACCCGTCCCTCCGTCCAGGTGTGGTATAACGAAGGGCAGGGGGGGATGTAAGTGTGAATCGGAGGTGGGGGGTTCCGATTAAGGGCTGAGAAAAGATCCGCAGTATGAGTTGGGAGCGGTACCTCCATGGTTGGGAAGTCATGGACTTTGCCTTCGATGGTGTCGGCGCGCTGGTAGAGGATGGCTACTAGTGCTCCACCTAGTGGTATGATCGTTCCCGGGAGCAGTCCAACACAAAGGTGACTTTGACGGTGAGTGGTGTATCTCGGGTGCTTGCGTTCCCCATCATAATCCAGGAAGCTCCGTGGGAATGTAGCATCTTGACATCCAAAAGACCGATACCTCAGCTTGCTGTCCTTGTACTCCTCCGGGTGGAAAGTGACGCCCCTCGTCCGGATGTATTTTCCTGTCTTCGCCGTCATGTAGCAGGCAGGGAAAAAAGGATACATCTCCAGCGAAAAAGTGGCCAGGATCGGGGTGTCGTTGATGCGCGGAGGTTCCGTAGGTCCTCGAGGGGTCTCTGGACGGTTGATGATGACGAAAAGGAAAGGAGGGGGCGGAGAGTCCAGGGATACCCGGGAGGAGATTACCCTATCTTGTTGCTGGGAGCAGTAGCATGAGAGGTTCCCGTACCCCAACTGTCGCGTTCCCGGCCGAAGTAGAGCCTCGATGAGGGATTCGAGGCGAATCGAAGGGGAGTCCGCAACGGAGGGGGGGTTTCCCGTGGGCTCTGGGGACTTCCCGTCCGTGGGCTGTGGAGGGGCCGTGACCTCCAGAAGTGGGCTGCAGGCGTTCGATGAGACATGGTACCAATGACAGGTGGCACAAACATGTTCGCGTTTCCATCGGAGCTGTAGCTGTTGACGGGCAGGGGTCCCCGGTGCCGCAGGCGCATGGAGCCAGTCCTCCTCGGTAGGCGGTCTGTAGTGTAGCGAAGCCGCCGGGCTAGTACATAGGTCGCGGAGGATGAGCCGTATGGCATGCTTCAGGTCGTCAGTCCGCGCCTGAATGCGTGCCGCCGGTGGAACCTGAATACGGTACTGTGATCCCAACTGCGCCGCTTGTTCCTCCAGAACGGGATGCTGGAAACGCGGGTCCAGATCAATAATGTGGCGGTAGAGGATAGCCAGCCCTTGCGCCGCAACAGGTTTATGGGCCAGTTGAGTCGCGGCCGATCGGTTTAGGGCGCGCCCCGCTTCCGCCAGGACGTGTCCCCCCAGGAAGCCGTTGGGGGTCCTCACGAAAGAAACCCAGTAGTGGCTGGAGCAGACTTGCGAGTGCAGAGAGAAAGGCGCCCATGGGCCATACTGGGAAAGGTGGCGGAGAGGTGTCAGCGCTGGACTGGGTTTTCACGTCCAGGTTTCTAGGCCTCGGGGCCCCAGTCTGCCTAGATCGCTGACTACGCCTGGCCTGGCGATGGCGGCTTGACCGCATCTCGGTAAAGCGTAATCGATTCCAGCTTGAGTGACGGGCACGTGGGTCCAGTCTCTGCAGGTGTGATGGTAGGACCCAGAAAAGCGTACCTGGAACGGTCAGCGGCCACACCACACACAGGGGTGACGGTCACTGCCTTCCCTGGTTCGTCAGACCTGGCTACCACCAACACTCAAGGCAGTCGGGGCTGTGCCAGAAGTCACGGAACTTCACGGGGCCTGGTTTGGGCTCGTATGCGGCGGGCCTACCAGGTAGCCTGACACGAAGACCTAATACCGGCCTGTAACCAGAGACAGGAAGGAAGAGAGAGTGCCGGAGACGTTCAGCGACCGTACCCTCCACGTGGGTTACAGCCACCGTCTTCCCTGGCCCAGCAATCCCTGGCGTCACGGGTACTGTGCTAGCAAGGTAGTGTCGACAGGCGCGTCACTTCCCAGGAAACCGCCGTTCGGAGGGGTACGGCGAGGGAAGGGACCAGGAGAACCGAACACTGTGATTCCTCCTCGGGCGAGCCACCACTCTAGAGACAGGGGCCCAGTGTCTGGACCGATCAGCGGCCACACCGGCACAGTCGGGTGCGGACACTGTCTTTCCTGTCACTGGACTCTTGATCCTAGATGCGCTCTGCCTGTAGGACAGTGCCCGGCGGAGGGCAAGACACAGTTTCCTCTGGCCGGACTAGAAAGATAAGGGCGAAACAACGCGCCTGGACCGTTAAGCGACCGCACAGTCAGGGACGTATGCGGCCACTCACTGTCCTGGCTCTGTTTGTCCACCCTTTAGTACCGGTAAAGCCCAGAGGATCTTGCACCCCTTCGTGAAGTTTGCTGGAAAGCGATCGCCCGTCCGCGTGGAGGTTGAGCGGTGGGGTGAGAGGGAGAGGCGAGTGAGGACGGGGAAGCGGTGGCGTGCGAGGAAGATGTCTCGAGCCGGGCCGCGACAGCTCCAGGAGAAGCCGGATTATCCAGGCAACACTTGTGCAGAAAAGCCGGATATACAATACGGATGGGCAGGGGGCGGCCCCCGGGGCCGGCTGCCCCGATCATAGTGATAATCACTTCAAGTTCTCGGGTGCCCCCCCGAGCGCCATATGCCGCTCACCCCCATGCGCGCGAGAAGTCACCCGCACTTACACAGCCGCCGACCAACCTCGGAATAGAATGCAAATATCGTGACTATTTCCCGGAAAGAAAGAAAATATATACGGCGGCGAACCACCGGCGGAGTGACTGTGACGGTCGTCGGGAGTCCGACCGCCCGGTACTCGTATTACAGTATAATTACTATTACTGGGTACATTCGAGTCACAAGTGTCTTGAAACTCAGCTATCGAATTTTAGTTAAGGACCTCAGCGGCGGATTTCAGATTAGCGGTCAGATTTCGAATTAGCGCCGGTCAGAATTCAAATTAATTCAATTTAACTGTTATATACGTCCGCAAAATCTGTATCATTTTTGCGAAATGTTACAGTTAAACTTCGGAACTAATTTGAATTCTGGCCGCTAATCTAACTTGAAATCTGACCGCTAATCTGAAAGCTGACCATTAACTCAACTTGAGGATTGTCATGAGCCTACTATCCTTTGACCTGCTCAGAGTCAGTGCCGCTCAGCTAGTCACGTACAGCCATAAATTTAATGATGAGTTACCTTTACTCAATAAGACGGTTCAGGTCAGTGAAATGGAGTCATCTGTTTTCTTCTTTTCCCCTAACTTGAGTTCTCATGTTAAGGCTTTGAAATCTTTTCTTCACTGAGAATCGACTCATGCCGCTGATTCTATTATATTATAAATTTGCTATTTTATTTTTTTTTATTGATTTTGCAAACATTATTGTACAATGAGAAAGACAGTATTCCCACCCAAACCCGTAGCGGTTGCAGGGTGCCGGCACTACGACCACCAACATCAGGGACACCGACGAAAACGCGGGTTTGATGGAAGGGGGAGCATTGGGCCTTGAGCGTGGCAGCCCGCTAGGGTCTGTGCGCAAACGGTCCGAAGACACAGATGCACGTCGTAGAGAAAAGAGAAGAGGAGAGAGAAGAGAAGAGGACAAACAACAACAACAACAACAACAAAAAAAAAAAAAAAAAAAAAAAAGGGACCCCACCGCCATCATCACCCTAACTGCCTGCAAGGAAACCTAGCCCCCGACAGGTAAAAGTCAAATCATCCCGGGAGGAATCTCCATCGAGACGCAACTCCCAAATCGTCCCGTATCCGCTAGGCATCCTCGTCCAGACCGAAGCGGGACTCCCATCCAGGGCCACATCAAGTGCGGAACGTCGCAGGGACACCAATCCTACCTCGATCCTGCCCACGGGGATCCATCTGCATCGAAGAAAAGAGGGGTCCTGCAGGGAAACGTGGTCCAAGGCTAGAAGGATAGCTCGAGCCTGGTCCGTCCGTCCCCCCATGGAACCGTCCCCACCGTTGACCAGAAAAACTTCCTGGCCGCTGAGTTTGAAAATTTTAACCAAGCCCTTCGAGAGAGAGAAGTCAGAAGAAGATGAAAAGCCTAACCTTCACGTGCCCTTCTTTCCCATGGCCATGCAAATCCCTGAAAGGGGAGACACAGACAGGGCGGAGTACCTTCCCAGTGACTCTGAGCGGGCGGAGGCTCGGTCGGGAGAAAGAGATGAGCGGAAGGCTGGATGGGGGGGGAGAGGAATTCAAATCTAAAGCCAGGGTTAGGCCCCTTTGGTTCCGTGGCCCCGAGGAATGGTGGGAGTCGATGGGGAGTCCAGGGTGAGAGGAAAGGAGACTCCATAGGCGGGCTGGTGTGCCAGTGGGTCGTCTGACTTGCTGGTAGGCTAAACTGGCCACAGGAGACCCTCTTCTCCCACATCTACGGGATCGGTGCGTTGGACTTGCGTCTCCCCTAGGACTTTGCTTCGGTGGGACTCCTTGGGCTCCTTGAATCACTGACATGATATTAGTCAAATCTTTTCAGTCCATTGCATCGCAGTGAGTCACCAGTCTTCTCCAAATGTATTGAAAGTTAATAACAATATCTGCTTCTGACTGAGTCTGGGTGACGAGTGATTCTAGTGAATGGACGAAGGGCCTCCGCAATGCTTCCACAACGGTCTTGAACCGGCACAACCGGGGCGTCCCCCTTTTATTATACAGGTCACTGAGTAGTTGACTTCTCCGACACAACGCACAGAATTTATATAATAATTTTTTAGGTATTCAGTTTAAGCGTTGCTAACTGTGACGGAGGCAACATGATCACTGTGAGGTGACACGCTTTTTCAAACTTTATTAATATTCAAAAAAAAAGTCAATGAAAAAGCAATCCTTTTGCCGCGCCTTGCTCGCCGATTCACAATGAAGTAATTTTCTTATCCGGCTGCTCAAATTCTGAAATATTCTTGAGTGTGCGGCTGCTCAATTCCTGCGGTGGCACAATTGGATTGGAAAAAGGACTCGAAGTTTGTACGTAACGTCAAAAAGCGATTAGGAACTAATGAACGAACGAACGAACGAAAAAAAAATTCAACTGTGTACACGGAAAAAAACACACACAAAAAAAAAGTTAGCTCGGGAGGTATATGCACTGCGGGCCGAATATTGAATTTATTATTAATAGTTTTATTAACAACAAATTGTCAGAACCACACTTGAACACTAAATATTTTACACGTTATCACGAGCACGCTGTTTAATATAGAACACATACTTACCACTCAAAGGGATTAGTGGGAAGACTATTATAAAGCTTAATATATATTAATAAAAAATGAAAGTGACAAAATAGAAATAAAACCGCCGAACTGCAAGCTGAAAGAGATTAAAAAGACTTAAAGGTAGAGAAAATGAGGGGAGTCTTCTCAAAATACAGGTGGTCCTAATCGTCCTGATTTGATTTTTATGTTGAATATCATTTCTATCACCACATCCAATCATGTTGTCACGTTGTTTTTGGTCGAGAGGCAGCGTGTGCCATCTGGCTTAAGCGAAATGCAAATATTCGCTGGAATGCGATCACGGCAGGGGAAGGTGTCTTGTCGATCGGGAACATTTCCTCCAGCATCTGTTCGGGCAGCTCTTTGCAGGCCCGTTCAAAATCCATCACGTACTCCCGGTACGATTTCCAAAACTTCTTGGCACCTATCGTCCAGAGTGTGTCAAAAACAGGTTGCTCCCACGGGCGTGCCGAAGTCGATCGAGTAGGCTGCCATTGGAACTGTGTGCCGATAGTGTTGGAAGAAAGCGGGGACGTGCTCACGGCAGATTCGGGAAAATGAGTCATGCTTTGGGATGGGGAGGTCTTCTTCGGCGACGTCGTGTTCGTACCAACCTTCTTCATGAACGAGGACAGATTCCTGGCAGAAAAAGATAGCGACGTCGAGCTCAGAGTCCTCCTGCTGCGGTTTTTCAATTCGTTGAAGTCTTGCGCACTGCCGGAATAATTATTCATGCTTCCTCCTTGCGAACTGCTCTTGTGAAGCGGGGCAGGGTCGTCGTCGTCAGCATCTCCGCTTGTAGGCGACTCTCTCCCTCCCTGACTGCCGTCTAAGTCCTCAATCATCATCTCCTGCGACAGCTGGGAGAGCAGCTTGATCCGATGCATCATAAATTCCATGATGCTGCTAACCAGATTCTGGCCCTGGAGATATCGCAAGATCTTGAGAATGTCCTGCTTGTCCTGTATTTCCTGGTTCTTCAACTCGAGCTCTTTAGCTATCGCGGCGTCCCTGGTCTCGCCATCCGGCCGGGCCTCATCGGGCAGAGAGGAAACGCCGTCAGCTGTGGCCGCCGAGGGCTTGGTGGCACCGTTGGCTGTGGGGGGCATGGTACGCCCAGTAGCAGCAGGAGTTGTAGTAGAGGCAGATCTGGAGGTGACAACAGTGGTGCCAGCAGCAGCAGCAGCAGTAGTATTAGTATTAGTAGTAGTAGTAGTAGTAGTAGTAGTAGTAGTAGTAGCCTCATCGGGGGAGGGGGAAACACCGTCAGGTACGGCACTGGGCTCGGTGGCACCGTTAAAGGCACTCCCAGCGGTAGTAGGAGTAGAGGCACCAACAGCAGCAGCATAGGCATCACTGGCAGTAGTAGCAGTAGTAGTAGAAGAAGAAGACGAGGAAGAAGGGGAATCATCACGAGGATGGGGCGCTCTCAGCTTGTCAAATATGTGGAACAGGCTGGGATGGATCTTGCCTTGACTCTTGCGCGGGAGAAAGGCAGAGATATCCAGTGAGCCAGAGGGGCGGACAATCAAAAAGTACCAGAAGAGGTTCCAATAGAGCTCCTTGTGAAGAGTGCGGAAGTAGAGATGTGAACACAAGTCCTCTCGAGTATGAGCGATGACGGCCACGAGTTCCTGTTGCAGCACGAGCGGGGAGAGAAACGGGACAGCAAAGGCCGTGCTGTGCCGACTGCCATCGGCCCATATCGTTTCATAGTACACCTGCAACTGCGGTGTAAACGATTCGCGAACTTGGCTATTGTGTCTTGCACAACCCAAGCATTGTGAGGTGTAGTCTGCGGGGTTTGCGCTCCAGCCCACCATCACCTCTGCAGTGCTGTGTTGGTAGTGGCACTTGTCACACGCATATCCTGTGCCCAATTTGACCGAGTTGAAGTCGATCACTTGCGTCTTGACAGCTGGGTCCAAACGACGCTGCTCAATGCTACAGTAGCCGCGCATCACGGCCAGGTAGTCCGAGGTCGGGGCGAGCTCATCCAAAGCGTTACGCAGCACATCTTGCTCATTCGTCGCGTCCACGCCCAGGATGGACTTCCAGTATGCTCCGTACCCAAGGGCTGATGGCAGCACTCGCATCTGCTTCATGCGCTCCATGATCTTAGCTGCTTCCGCCATCTTGCCGTACGTGTTGCAGCATAACAACGCGGCACGAAAGACGCGCTCCGTCGGTTCAAGCCGTTGTCTCTCCATTTGCACCAGCAGCACATCCATCATGGAACGGAATGCCTCATGTCGGAGCGGAGGCACGCAGAGGTGCACCGACTGTAGCTGGAACCACATGGCGTACACAGCTGTCAGCATGGCCTTCGCGCGCTGCACGTGACCAATGGACTGAGGAATTTCCACCACCGCCAGTGGCCGTTGCGGGGGCGGCGGGCCGTAAGGCTCGAAAGGGAAGATCGATGCAAACGGCTGTGAGTACCGCACGGCGCCTTTTTTCTCATCCACCTTGTGCACAAAGGCTACGTCGCGGGGACGGGCCGGGCAGAGCAGGGCTGGGTCCAGCTTGGGGAAGTGCGTGTAGGTGTAGGCGAGCTTGCTCTGGTCCAGGCCTTCCAGATTGGGCTCGGGCACTACACACAGACATTCACTTATATACTACAGACTTACCTCTCTCTCTCTCTCTCTCTCTCTCTCTCTATATATATATATATATATATACACCTATGTCTCGATTTATCTATCTGTGTCTGTCTACCTACCTACCTACCTTTGTAGATGAAGGGGGCGGGGCGCGGTTCGGACAGACGAGCGATCAGCGACGTGCTGTTCGAGAGGCGCGCCTGCTTTCCTTTAGCTTTCTGCAACTCCTTCAGCTCTCTTTCCATCTCGTCCACGTAATCGCAGCAGCGGTCGAACAGGTCCAACTGCTGTTGCCTTGCGGACGAGTACGTCTTCTCCTCAATGAAGCGAGAAAATGTCTGTGTGTGCATGATTTCGGAGAGCAGTTTGCGTCCCGTTATCTTCTTCGCCAGAAAGCTCTTGAAATCGAACAGGTCGTTAAAGTTGTGCTGTCTGTTCTGAGACGACGCTCCTTCCACCATCGGGAAGCGCAGGAAGCTTTGATACCCTGACAAGAGCTTGACTTGCAAATGGACGAAGGCGGCACGACACGCCGAGGCGTTGAACCCGCGGCCCGCATCCTTAAGGGAGCGTTCAAGCTCGCCCTGCTGGAGTTCTTCTTCGTCCTGCGCCGCGCCCATAAAACAACCGATGGCCTTCTGTAGCGCAGAGGCACCGAATTCGCTGGAGAACTTGCTGAGCGTTGAGACACGACCAGCCGTCTCCAGCTCCTCGTAAAGAGCGGTCAGCATCGGCGGCGGGATAGGCTCCACGGGTTTACCGTAGATGGTAACCGTGTCTTCGTCCAGCGAAACCATACAGACTTCCTCGTTGACAAACAGCTTATCGGCCAAGTGGTGTGGGTGCAGCCCCACCATGATCGGCATTGGGGAGTCCAAGAACGCCACCAGCGAGACAGGGATGACAGGAATATAGGCATATGCCCACTGCAGTGGGAAAAGAAAGGACCGCAGCGCTTCCGCCGCCGGGGTCAAGAGTGCCAAGGTCTTGGAAGTGAGGATGATCTTCTTCTCTGTCAGCATAGCAGCCAGCACGTAGGCGATGTTGGACAAGCTGAGACAGCGGAAGATTATTTCCATGTCGAAGTTGGCTAGCGGCATTTGATCCGCGTCAGGCTGGGTGAAGTTGATAAACTTGTTGGCAATTTCCAGCTGCACCTTGACCACCGAAGACAGCGGCACAGGGGCTTCCCACATGTTGACGATGTAGCGCTCGAGAGGAATGTGAGTGTGGCCCGCGCTGATGCGGAAGATCTCGCTCAAGAGGCTCTTGAAGTGGGTGAAGTACGGATAATGCGACACGATGCAGATCGTCTTGGGCTCCCAGATGGTTTCCTTGGTTTGTAGCGGTTCAAAGGTGGCAGGGTTCATCCGCTCGGCCCGCTTCCATTCGCCCCCGTAGTCCGGGTCGGGAGGCAGTTGCTCCTAGTGACATAACAACAACAACAACAACAACAACAACAACAACAACAACAACAACAACAACAAAAATAATAATAATAATAATAACAATAATAGTGCTTCTCTGTCAATGGCTGATGCAAATCTGCACATGCGCCTCCATCGTCTGACCCGTGAGGGGAGTACGAAGAATTGACGATAGGCTCTAATGACACCCCCGCAAGGGCAGTTCCAACACTTCCAGACGGACCGGTATGTTCAATGAAAATACTGGTGGCACCGACGGGAATCGAACTGGCGACAGGGCCCAGATGGTGGAACTTGACCACTGGGCTATCACGGTGTCCAAATAACAATAATAATAATAATAATAATAATAATAATAATAATAATAATAATAATAATAGTGCTTCTCTGTCAATGGCTGATGCATTTCTGCACATGCGCCTCCATCGTCTCACCCGTGAGGGGAGTACGAAGAATTGACGATAAGCTCTAATGACACCCCCGCAAGGGCAGTTCCAACACTTCCAGACGGGCCGGTATGTTCAATGAAAATACTGGTCCAGACGGATCGGTATGTTCAATGAAAATACTGGTGGCACCGACGGGAATCGAACTGGCGACAGGGCCCAGATGGTAGAACTTGACCACTGGGCTATCACGGTGTCCAAATAATAATAATAATAATAATAATAATAATAATAATAATAATAATTATAATAAATAACAACAATAATAATAATAATAATAATAATAATAGTAATAATAATAATAATAATAATAATAATAATAATAATAACAACAATAATGATAATGATAAAAATAATGATAATGATAATGATAATAATAATGATAATAATAATAATAATAATAATAATAATAATAATAATAATAATAGTGTATCTCCTGCCAATTGCTGAGCCAAAAGGCCATGTGCATCCAGTCCTCCATTCCATAAGGAAAGTCTCCACACCAATCGGTGGAATAAAGGAAGTGACGGCATAGAACATTACTCTAGGAGCTTTATACCAATCAGCCCATGGAAAGGACCGATGGCCTATGTACTCCCTAAATAATAATAATAATAATAATAATAATACTATATCTGAGGCGTACTGATGCAGCTAATGGCATATCCTCAACGGACATAAGCCTCCAATACCCTTGTTCGAGGTCCTCCACCACCCCGTGTCAGTCTCTCGCCTGATGATCGGGGCCACCGATGGAGCTCCTGAGGGCAAGACTGCACTAAGCCGAGGTTATTCCGCAGTCCCAGCAACCTCTTGCAAGACGTCACCGAATGTGCAAGTGCATACACCAAGCGCGGTTGCTAGAGCTGCCTCGAAACCCCACCCATAACAATCTGGTGTCTGCTGGGTCCTGGGCTATCAACCAGCATATGCGAGTTTAAGATCTTTTACGCGCGCAACGACCCTCCTCCCCAGCATCTACCACCAAAGGGTTATGAGTTGGCGTCACAGTTTAACGCCTTGAGGCCATTGGGCTGGAACTCTGTTTAGCAAGTGTGACTAGGTTTTTTCATCGGGATTTCCCTCAAATATGTCACAGTCAACACTCCAAGGCAGATTTACTATATCTGAGGCGTACTGATGCAGCTAATGGCAATAATAATAATAATAACAATAATAATAATGATAATAATAATTAGGGGCTGCGCAAACACCTGAAAGGATGGTTTACCGGTGCGCTTCGCGCACCAAACCCCGCCAGCCCCACTTCTTATCACTTTTTGGAGGGCCCCCCGGAACCCCCCCCCCCCCCCCCCCCCCCCCCCCCCCCCCCCGGCCCTCTTTCCCTTCGACAGGATACGTTGAATTGCCGGAGGTGCCGCAAAGGGTGCCTGGTGGCAAAAACCTCAATTTTTAGGTGTGGGTGCCACCCGCGACCAGAACGGGTACGTACAATCACAGGGCTGGGGTTCGGGGGGAGGGCCCCCCGGACCCCCCCCTGCCCCGTCGACAGGGTACGTTCAATTGCCGGAGACAC
>WBZZ01006755.1:295000-302500 GCA_019918135.1 Paulinella micropora | reverse complement strand
GCATCAGGTCACGACACACTTTCTCCCATGGATCACGAAAGGCCACCACAACATGTGGTGCCGCAGATTCCAAGATCGAGCTAGTACTACATTTACAGATGCGCGTACAAAGAAGGAGCTTGTTGCACTTGCCTTACCACGCGAACACCAGCTCTAGCAAAGTTCCAATCGCGCCTTTGAAGTCAAACATGTACATGTCAGTCGCAGAGGATGGAACTGGACACGGTGTACCAGGAAAAATGATGAATTTCGTTGTGGACGACACTAATGTCGACACACGCTGCAGACACAAGCATCATGCTACCAAGCCATGTCAAGGAGAAAAGCACCTCAGAAAAGGCAGCGGCCTTGGTTTCGCGTGTCAAATACGAGTTGCCGTGCGGGCCTGAACAAAAGATATAACTATGGTATTGTGGCGGCCGGGCCAGTGGAACACGCAGACCTCTGGAGGGAAATGCGGCGGGGCAAATGACACCTGCAGAAGAAGTCTGTTGGATAGCACGAGCCAGAGGCAGACAGGACCCTCCACGGCAGCGCCTTTGACCCTACCACAGGTACGGCAGCGTGTCTGGCCGGTGCAGGCAAGCAGCAGCAGGCGGCTACCCGGCGTCCCGCACACCCAGCGCGACAGCCTCCATGGTGCCTCCGTAGCCGCCATTGATCTGCCCGACAGAAAACACTGCATATCAACACACACCCCCCGACCAAGCGCTAGGTGACCACATCGAAGCCCTTGGTAGCTAGGAGTCGCCCTATCAGGCACGTTTCGTGTGTGAGCAGGCAGCAGTTGCAAGCGGACGCGCACCTGTGGCTTGGGCCAGCTTCCACAGGGCGTCGCCTATCACCGGCAGGGCAGGCAGGACAGGCTGAGGCGGCGCGGGCAGGCCGCGGGCGACCTGGCACGGCATCGCTAGCACCAAAAACCGCAACCAGGGGCCGCTTGCTCTCAGCCGACGAGCTCTGCGGTTCCGCAGCAGATGCGACAGCCTTCAAAGGAGCTACTGCACGAGCCGCAAAAAGCAGAACTGGTTAAGCAAGAAGGGCTGGAAGTCGTTGCTAATTGCACTTAATGGCTAGGAATTTCTCAGGAGAGGAGATTGTGTGGACCATGTGGCAGATGATAGTGGAGGTAGCCCTCCACTGCCGAACCATCCGACAAGACTACGGCGGCTACGATCCGCCCGACGCGGTTCTGCAGCACGGACCACACATACACAAATTGCATGCGCGATATCATACACAATCCACACAACACATGCAAATTAATGATATGATATGATATGATACGATATGATACGATATGATATGATATGATATGATATGATATGATATGATATGATATGATAAAATACGACGATACAATACGATACGATACGATACGATACGATACGATAAGATACGACACGAGACACCACGACACACGATACAATACGATACGATACGATACGATACGATACGACATGATACGACACAATACGACAATACAATACAATACAATATAATACGATACGATACGATACGACACGACATGATACGACACGACATGATACGATACGATACGATACGATACGATACGATACGATGCGATGCGATGCGATGCGATACGATGCGATACGATACGATACGATACGATACGATGCGATACGATGCGATACGATATATGATACGATACGATACGATACGATACGATATGCTATGCTATGCTATGATATGATATGATATGATATGATATGATATGATATGATATGATATAATATGATATAATATGATATGATATGATATGATATGATATGATATGACATGAAATGACATTGCATGACATGACATGATATGATATGATATGATATGATATGATATTGTATGATATGATACGATGTGATATGATATGATATGATATGATATGATATGATCGTATCATATCATACAATATCATATCATATCATATCATATCATATCATATCATATCATATCATATCATGTCATATCATGTCATGTCATGCAATGTCATTTCATGTCATATCATATCATGATATGATATGATATGATATGATATGATTGATATGATATGATATGATATGATATGATATTGTATGATATAATATGATGTGATATGATATGATATGATATGATATGATGTAATATGATATGATATGATATGATATGAGATGAGATGATTTGATGGGATGTGATGTGATATGATATGATATGATATGATATGATATGATATGATATGATAATGATAAGTACGATACGATACGATACGATAATGATATGATATGATATGATATGATATGATATGATATGATATGTTATGTTATGTTATGATATGATATGATATGATATGATATGATATGATATGATATGATATGATAGAATAGGATAGGATAGGATATGATAGGATATGATGTGATATGACATATCGAAACACCTACCTTTTCTGGAGAGTTCGGGTCAAAGCTTCTGAGCTGATCCGCCTGCTGCAGCTTAGCCTGGAAGTCGTGTGGCGGCCAGCAAAGCAAACGACCCTGCACAACGTCACCTACCACGGCCAGCAACCAAAGAGGTTCCTAGTTCGCAAGTACAAAAAACAATAACTTCAAACGCTTCGGTCTAAACCAATTCCAGTCGTTGTTGGGTGCAAAGCCGCTGGCTGGATAGCTCCTATCAAGAGATGTCTAAGAACCAGAGCATGGAGCAAGAATGAGCTTCGAACGAAGCGCTAGGAGTAATAGCTGGTGGTTAAGAACTAGGGACTTCACATGATGAAGGTAAGAGCGCGGATGGGGCTTGCTAAAAAAGAAATAGACGAGAAGACTGGAGGCGAAAGCAGCGAGTTCTCACGGTATTTGTGGTACTTCCCCGGAAAGTTACCACATGTTTGCCTCCTCTCCGATGTAGGCTATGTTACCAGGTGCTCCAGTGACCTCGGCCCAGACTTCGTCGCGGTGGAGACGCGCACCATAGATCCAACCAACACGCACACTCGCCCTGCCGCCCCAAACACAATGACGGTTATCGCTAGTGTGCATACGCGTATGCGTATGTGTATGCGTATGCGTATGCGTGTGCATGTGTACGTGTACGTGTACGTGCACGTGTACGTGTACGTGTACGTATCATAACCTTTCTTCTCCTTCTTCTTCTCCTTCTTCTTCTTCTTCTTCTTCTTCTTCTTCTTCTTCTTCTTCTTCTTCTTCTTCTTCTTCTTCTTCTTCTGCTTCTTCTTCTGCTTCTTCTTCTTCTTCTTCTTCTTCTTCTTCTTCTTCTTCTTCTTCTTCTTCTTCTTCTTCTTCTTCTTCTTCTTCTTTCGTTCTTCGACTTCGTCTTCTTCTTCTTCTTCTACTTCTTCTTCTTCTTCTTCTTCTTCTTCTTCTTCTTCTTCTTCTTCTTCTTCTTCTTCTTCTTCTTCTTCTTCTTCTGCTTCATCATCTTCTTCTTCTTCTTCTTCTTCTTCTTCTTCTTACTATTATTATTATTATTATTATTATTATTATTATTATTATTATTATTATTATTATTATTATTATTATTATTATTATTATTATTATTGGACACCGTGATAACCCAGTGGTCAAGTTCTACCATCTGGGCCCTGTCGCCAGTTCGATTCCCGTCGGTGCCACCAGTATTTTCATTGAACATACCGATCCGTCTGGACCAGTATTTTCATTGAACATACCGGCCCGTCTGGAAGTGTTGGAACTGCCCTTGCGGGGGTGTCATTAGAGCTTATCGTCAATTCTTCGTACTCCCCTCACGGGTGAGACGATGGAGGCGCATGTGCAGAAATGCATCAGCCATTGACAGAGAAGCACTATTATTATTATTATTATTATTATTATTATTATTATTATTATTATTATTATTATTATTATTATTATTATTATTATTATTAGTGGACCGCGATAGCCCAGTGGTTAAGGTCTACCATCTGGGACCTGTCGCCAGTTCGATTCCCGTCGGTGCCAGTATTTTCAAAGGATATTTTCTTTGAAAGTATTGGTCTGTCTGGAAGGCTTGGAGCTGCCTTGCGGGGATGTCAGTAGAGCCTATCGTCAAATCTTCGTACTCCCCTCGCGGGTGAGACGATGGAGGCACATGTGCAGAAATGCATTCGCTATTGACTGAGAAGCACTATTATTATTATTATTATTATTATTATTATTATTATTATTATTATTATTATTATTATTATTATTATTATTATTATTATTAATGGAGGCACATGTCCAGGATCTGGATCTGATGCTATAGTCTGAGGAAGCCTATTATTATTATTATTATTATTATTATTCACCGTGATAGCCCAGTGGTCAAGTTCTACCATCTGGGCCCTGTCGCCAGTTCGATTCCCGTCGGTGCCACCAGTATTTTCATTGAACATACCGGTCTATTTCTGGACCAGTATTTTCATTGAACATACCGGCCCGTCTGGAAGTGTTGGAACTGCCCTTGCGGGGGTGTCATTACAGCCTATCGTCAATTCTTCGTACTCCCCTCACGGGTGAGACGATGGAGGCGCATGTGCAGAAATGCATCAGCCATTGACAGAGAAGCACTATTATTATTATTATTATTATTATTATTATTATTATTAATTGGACACCGTGATAGCCCAGTGGTCAAGTTCTACCATATGGGCCCTGTCGCCAGTTCGATTCCAGTCGGTGCCACCAGTATTTTCATTGAACATACCGATCCGTCTGGACCAGTATTTTCATTGAACATACCGGCCCGTCTGGAAGTGTTGGAACTGCCCTTGCGGGGGTGTCATTAGAGCTTATCGTCAATTCTTCGTACTCCCCTCACGGGTGAGACGATGGAGGCGCATGTGCAGAAATGCATCAGCCATTGACAGAGAAGCACTATTATTATTATTATTATTATTATCATTATATCGAGGCAGCTCTAGCAACCGCGCTTGGTGTATGCACTTGCACATTCGGTGACGTCTTGCAAGAGGTTGCTGGGACTGCGGAATAACCTCGGCTTAGTGCAGTCTTGCCCTCAGGAGCTCCATCGGTGGCCCCGATCATCAGGCGAGAGACTGACACGGGGGGGTGGAGGACCTCGAACAAGGGTATTGGAGGCTTATGTCCGTTGAGGATATGCAATTAGCTGCATCAGTACGCCTCAGATATAGTAAATCTGCCTTGGAGTGTTGACTGTGACATATTTGAGGGAAATCCCGATGAAAAAACCTAGTCACACTTGCTAAACAGAGTTCCAGCCCAATGGCCTCAAGGCGTTAAACTGTGACGCCAACTCATAACCCTTTGGTGGTAGATGCTGGGGAGGAGGGTCGTTGCGCGCGTAAAAGATCTTAAACTCCGCATATGCTGGTTGATAGCCCAGGACCCAGCAGACACCGATTGTTATGGGTGGGGTTTCGAGGCAGCTCTAGCAACCGCGCTTGGTGTATGCACTTGCACATTCGGTGACGTCTTGCAAGAGGTTGCTGGGACTGCGGAATAACCTCGGCTTAGTGCAGTCTTGCCCTCAGGAGCTCCATCGGTGGCCCCGATCATCAGGCGAGAGACTGACACGGGGGGATGGAGGACCTCGAACAAGGGTATTGGAGGCTTATGTCCGTTGAGGATATGCCATTAGCTGCATCAGTACGCCTCAGATATAGTATTATCATTATATTATTATTATTATTATTATTATTGGACACCGTGATAGCCCAGTGGTCAAGTTCTACCATCTGGGCCCTGTCGCCAGTTCGATTCCCGTCGGTGCCACCAGTATTTTCATTGAACATACCGGTCCGTCTGGACCAGTATTTTCATTGAACATACCGGTTCGTCTGGAAGTGTTGGAACTGCCCTTGCGGGGGTGTCATTACAGCCTATCGTCAATTCTTCGTACTCCCCTCACGGGTGAGACGATGGAGGCGCATGTGCAGAAATGCATCAGCCATTGACAGAGAAGCACTATTATTATTATTATTATTATTATTATTATTATTATTATTATTATTATTATTATTACTATTATTATGATGATTATTATTATCACTAAAAGGTGTTGGGAGTAGGGTGTGAGGTTTTGGGGGAGGGGGAAAATGGAAATTGTGTAACCCTCCCCCGGGCCCCACCATTTCTGCACCCCTGTCCGGTTACACCATGGTTTGTGTGAACGGGGGGAAAAGCCCCCCCTGACCCCCCTTTCCACAGTCGACAGGGTACGTGCAATGGCTGGAGGTAATTAGCATAAACCCTTCTGGCACAACTCTTAGAGCCTAGGAGCATTCTCAGCCATTCATTTTGGTGCCGGCTAATTCGCGTGGGGTATGTACAATTGCAGGGCTGGGGTTCCCCGGAAGGGGGGAAGCCCCCGGACCCCCCCTTCCCGTCGACAGGGTACGTTCAATGGCCGGAGGTACCAGCAAGTACTCCCAAAAAACAAGGAATTTCGGCATTCAGGACACTTCCCTATCGCAAATATTTGCGTGAATTCCAGAAAAATTATATCAGCATCGATATCGAATCTGGGGCTAGCCACCCTGCAAATATGAGCTCCCAACTCCTCCTGGTTAACACAAACCATGACTTATAGGGACAGGGGGTGCAGAAAGGGGGTGAAGAAACAAGGAATTTTGGCATTCAGAACACTCCCCTAACGCAAATATTTGCGTGAATTCCAAAAAAATTATACCAGCATCAAGATCAAGTCTGGGGCTAGCCACCCTGCAAATATGAGCTCTCAACTCCTGGAGCCCAAGCCCTGTAATTGTACGTACCCTAAGCGACTTTGCAGGCACCAAAATGAATGGCTGAGAGTGCTCCAAGGCTCTAAGAGTTGTGCCTGAAGGGTTTGCCGGCTACCTCCGGCCATTGAACGTACCCTGTCGATTGTAGAAAGGGGGGGTCCGGGCCTCCCCCCCCCCCCCCCCCCCCCCCCGGCAACCCCAGCCCCGCCATTAAACGTACCCGAAGCGAATTTGCAGGCACCAAAATGAATGACTGAGAATGCTCCAAGGCTCTAAAAGGTTTGCCAGAAAGATTGAGAGGCTGATTTTGGCTTTCACAACACGCGCTCTAGGTAGTGAACCAGTTGAAAAAGATATTTACAAAGATTCTGGCAAAGTAGTGCCAAAATGAATGGCTGAGAAAGCTCCAAGGCTCTAAGAGTTGTGCCAGAGGGGCTTAGGCGGATTATTTGTGTTTTCGCAAGCTTGTCACGAGCTCCTTTTTAGGGATATGGTTGAAATTATGAAATTCGAATGTAATGACAAAGTAGTGCCAAAATAAATGGCTGAGACTGCTCCAAGGCGGTAAAGTTGTGCATGTGAGAATGAGAGGAAAAGCGACCTTGGGAAGAGGAGGAGGGGGAGTTGCGCGAAGCGCACCGCAAACCATCCTTTAAGGTGTTGGCGCAGCCCCTAGTTATTATTATTATTATTATTATTATTATTATTATTGGTGCCACCAGTATTTTCATTGAACATACCGGTCCGTCTGGAAGTGTTGGAACTGCCCTTGCGGGGGCGTCATT
>WBZZ01006755.1:280000-287500 GCA_019918135.1 Paulinella micropora | reverse complement strand
GCTTTACCACCTCGTTCCAGTTCGCCAGAGCGGCCCGCCAGTCCTTATCATCTACCGTGCCATCTTCGTTCACGACCCGCTTGAGCGCATCCAAGCCCTCCCGCAGCCTGTGATCTGCTAAGATCAAATTTTCCGTATCTTCCTTCCATTTGCACCGACCCGTGTTGTAAAGCCTGCGTGTTAGCGCTGTGTTGCCCAGTAACTCGATGCGCCCTAGGAACCGAAGCCGGGCCGCCTTGGCAAGGATGCTAAAACTCGGCGTGCGGCCTAAATCCCTGGTGATGCAGCCGCTTGTGCGCGTACCAACACCCAAGATGACCCGCAGGGGCGCTACCAACGCGCCCTCCAGCTTACTCAGCTTGTTGGCGCCCGGCAGATCCCAAAAAGCCGATGCGTAAAGCAACTTTGCGCCAACCATTTGCTGCCAATTCATCAGCCGAAGACGCGCTGGAACTTCATGGGCAATCCAGAGGGGATAGCAGGCAGCCGTTCCCGCTACAGTGATTTCCGCCGCCCGCTTCGCTTGCGGTTTATCGGAGAGGGTGTCCGTGAGCAGAACTCCCAGGTATTTGTAGTGGTCGGTGACGTTGAGAACCTTGCCCCGGAACCTCACGCATGGGGGCGACTTTTTTGACTTGGCGTGCCCGTATATCGGCATGACTTCCGTCTTGCCCGGTTTCAGGTTGATTTCAAGCCGATAGTCCTCCACGAATGTCGCCACGACATTTACAATCTGTTGAAGCTCCGTGACACTATGCGCAATTACCGCAACGTCGTCGGCGTAAAGCAGGGTCCGTATGTCTTCGATGCGGTTGAGGTCCTCGATCTCCAACTCTTTCGCGATTCGGACCGTTAGCTCATCCATGAAGACGTTGAACAGCGACGGTGACAACGGCGACCCTTGCTGAACTCCCATCTCTTCAAGCACTTCACCAGTGAGTTCGCCATCGACTAGCACTCGCGATGACGTTCTTCGGTAAAAACGCCGCAGAATGCGATAGAACTTGCCCTGTACCCCCATCTGGGTTAGCCTCTGAAACAACCCGGCCCGCCAAACCGTAGGGAATGCCTTTCTCAGATCCACGAACAAAACGAAAGAACGGAGGCCAGCTTGTTGTCTAAGGCGCAGACGCTCCTTAAGGACAAAAATCTGGTCCCCCGTACTACGTTTTGGCCGGAACCCACCCTGCTCTGGGCGAAGCCTGCCCGGCTGATCGATGAAAGCCGTAAGCCTCGCCGCCATAAGGGACAGATACATCTTACCGCTTTCAGCAGTGGCACAGGGTCATGCGCTGATGAGAGAAAGGGAGAGAGAGGGGCAAACGTGGCAATAATAGGGGCAAAAGTGGCAATAATAGGGGCAAACGTGGCAATAATAGGGGCAAAAGTGGCAATAATAGGGGCAAAAGTGGCAATAATGGGGCAAAAGTGGCAATAATGGTGGCAAAAGTGGCAATGATGGGGCAGACAGCTCAGAATCGCGATGTCTCTCCAATTTTCCGGATCGGTTGGGTCGCCTCCTTTTGGGATGTTGACGATAATCGCTTTGCCCCAGTCGCTGGGGGTGTATTCGCACGATTTCAACCAGTTGAAGAAGCGCACCAGAAAGCTCACAATCCGCGTGCCTCCGTACTTGAGCATCTCGTTCTTGATCTTATCCGGTGAGCACGCTTTGTGATTCTGGAGATTTTCCTGGCAGAGCTCCACTTCCTTCTCGGTGTAATCATAGTCCAGCGGGCCCGTCTCAGTCCGGATCTCCTCGGCTTGCGCTATGGCCTCGAATTGGTCGCGCAGGTTGTCGTTATACTGGAAGGTTTCGCGGGCCTTCCGCTCGGGCTCAATCCGCGCTGCTTCCTCATCAGAACCGACTTCCTCTACACATGCATCCTCCAAAAACTGGTTTTCTTTGGGGACCACCATACGTCGGCGGTATTCTTCCCATTCTTGTAGTTTTTCCCGGAGTGTGCATGCCAGAGTGCCATCGGGCTTCCGAACAGGAGCAGAAGCGTTCGACCGCCGAACCCCGCCCAAACGCTTTGACAGCTTCCAGTACGTGGCCATGGTAGCGCTCCTGAAGTTGGCAGCGGTGTCATTCTGGACCCGCTTCCACGCTTGCTCCTTCTTCTCCTTGCATAACCTTCTGACCGCCTTCCTCGCTTCTTTATATCTTTGCCAGGCCTCTCGGTTGGCCTCATTCCTTCGCCAGAGGCCGTATGCCTCTCTCCTTCGCGCAATCGCTTCCCTAAGACTCTCATCAAACCATGCATTAGTAAACCCTGGCCTAATCACCCGAACTCCCAAGACCTTCACGGCTGCGCCCGTGAAAGCTCGGACCACTAAGCTAGCGACCCTATCTACCTCCTGCTGAAGCTCATCCGGGTCCTCCACTGCTGATAGATCTGGGAGGCCATCTGGCAACAGCCCCGATATACCAGCTGCAAAGGTCTCGTCGTACTTCAACCTAAGCTTAGACAGCTCACTCTCCTTACCCTCAACTACCCTGCCTATCAAGCGCTCTGCCTTGAATGCTTTGTACCTCTTTACCTGCTTTTTGGGGGGTGGCTGTCCCCCCCAGACCAGTTCCGCCCACACAGCTTTGTGGTCGGTATCAAGGTCTACCTCGTCGACGCCGAAGCTTGCCTCCTCCGCCAGCTCGGAAGAGACGCAGATGTAATCCAGTAGATGCCTTCGTCCACCTACATTTTCCTGCCTAGACCACCAATATTTGTCCCCCCGTGGTTGCGAAAACCCACTGAGATTGCGCAACCCCGTGGCAACAAGCATCGCAGCCAGCAACTCACCATTCTCACTCCTAACCCCTCTACCCCTCCCATCTATCTCGCCAAAGAGGCCCACCACTCCCTCCTCCCGCGCTATTCTGGCGGGCCCCAGCTTAGCATTAGCATCACCAACCGTAACCACATGACCTTTGGTGGCGAAGTAGGAGACGGCCGCCTGCCACGCCTCATAGGCTGCAATAGATTCCTCTCGTTGATTTTCTTGGGGGAAGTAGCCGTTGCCGACGAACACATCCGACGCCGTCGCGCTCCCAGACGACAGCCGCACCCACAATTGCTGTGGGTGTGGAACAGGCGCCTGTACAATGGTAGCGCACGGTGCCAGATAGTTGGCCACCAACGTCAAGACTCCCCCCAAGAGACGCGAGCCCGCACCAGTTGCAGCCGCTTTGCCGAGGACTGCGAAGCCGTCGACTTGGAGCTTCTCCACCTTCTGCGACGATAGGTTGTGCTCCTGGACTCCGACGATCACCCAGCCTCGCTCCTTGTAGTGCTCCGGCCATTCCCCAAAGCCTGGGCTATCCGCACCCACTTTGCCTTGCCAATTATGTGAGGCCACCCTCAGTGGGAAGCCTTTCACAAATTGGGAAGAACGAAGCTGATGCCGATGCCTGCGCTTCGGTTGAGCCCGCCTGGAGCCCTCCGCCACCCTCCACGGCCCATCCTGCACCCTCCGCCCCAGCTCCTCCAGCTCCCGCATCCCGCCCCACTCCGCCAAGGGAGATTCACCGCTTGAGGCTTCGCCCTGAGGCTCGTCGACTTCCACGTCGAGCACCCAGTAGCCAAATCCCTGCTTGCGAAGCTCCCTCTGCATCTCTACATACTGGGCACCCCCCCGTGCAGCCCGCTGCTTCTCTCTTTCCCGGAAAGTCCTACCCGTCGCAACGTGAACCTTTCCCGTGAAGAACTTACGCTCCCGCAGCAGCCGCACCATCTTCTCCGCCTCCTCACAAGACGCACATTTAATCCGCAAATGTCGCCCACTACCTCTGCCCGCGAATTCCACCTCGACTTCCCCGAGACCGAGAATTCGGAGCTCTCGCGCCATGACCACTGTCTGAGAGACATGCGATAGCCCCCATACTATGCAACATCTCTTATCCAGCTCATTTCGTACCTTCCTCCGCCACCTCCTCGGTGGCGGTACCGCTTGCCACACGCCGTGACCAGACCTTTCCGGGCGTGACTTCTCTTCCGAGGTTGGGGAGGGTGATCGAGATGCAGCAGGATTGCTGGCTCTACGTGATTCAGGTTGCCCGTCAGGTACGCGAGCACTCGACCACCCCACCCCGGCCGAGTAGCCATCGCCACCCGCAGGCGCACTCCCACGGGGAACGTCTAAACCTGAAGGATTACCGCCTTGACCCATAGGGCCAGCACTAGCGGCCGCGCTCTTCGCATAAGAACCTGACATAAGTGGTATGGGACCCCGGTGCCGCATTGATCGAGTTGTAAACTCGATAAATGAGGACCCAGGTGGGGTTATTTAAAGCTCAACCCTTAAAAAGCATACGTGTACGTATGTATAGGAATACACACAAACACTCACCTGCATCCGTAACCAGGCACGAGGCAGACCCGCTGTGCATCATCGAGGTCGTGGCAAACCACCCTGCGTCCGATAAACGCTGCAAGTGAGTCATCTACCGAGAGCACAGAGTGACAGGCCCGTGCACGTGTACCCACCACCCCATAACCCTCCGCCAGAGCAACCCCATGGCATCCGCAGGATGAGCACGAAGAGTGCTGAGAGAGAGGGTGAGCCAGGAGCCTCGCTCCGGTCCGTCGTTACTTTGGTCATTTAGTCGTTTCAAGGCTTGTGGTAAGGTGTAGGGCCTCTCGCCTTCGTACAAACTCCGACCGACAGTAGTTTGGTTGACCATCCTTCGCGGTGACCCTCTGAACACAACCCCCTCCCCCAGTGCCCACCCCTTGTGATTCCAGAGGCCACCCCGAGCCAAGAGCCATGAGTATGATGAGCAACTCACATGAGTTACTCTCAGTAATTGGGACCCGTCTCATAAATCAATGGAACGCTTATCGTGCGCCCCTCATAGGCTCAGCCCGCCCATGTGAAAGCTAGGCCTCGCCCAAAGCAAAGCAAAGCAAAGCAACAACAACAACAACAACAAAAAAAAAAAAAAAAAAAAAAAAAAAAAAAAAAAAAAAAAAAAAAGAAAAAAAAAAAAAAAAGAGAGAGAGAGAGAGAGAGCGAGAGCGAGGCCGCCGTGGCTCGCCCGCAATCCAGCTGGGTGCACCTCGTCACAACCACTCATCGGCGTGAGCTCATAGCTGTGTGCGACATAGGTACAAGAGCAAGAGGAGAAACAGTGTGCCAGCGTGGATGTGTGGGTGAGGCAGTGCGGTGAGGCAAAGCAGCGATGCCAGTCGAATCCCTGGAGACGGAACCTAGCATCAAAAACATCGTATAAGTCTACCCCAGGCCTCCATCCACCGAGTGGTGAGCTCGATAAAAGAAGACCCGAGTGGGGTTATTTAAAGCTCAACCCTTAAAAAAGCATAAACATATACGCCGCCAGGAACCAACAATAACATAGCAGCCAGGAACCCAACAAAAATAACATAGCAGCCAGGAACCCAACAACAATAACATAGCAGCCAGGAACCCAACAACAATAACATAGCAGCCAGGAACCCAACAACAATAACATAGCAGCCAGGAACCCAACAACAATAACATAGCTTCCGTAACCAGCCTTCAGGAACCCGCCTCAGTTACCCGCCCCCGTAACCAGGTCAGAGACGTGACGTACTATGCATCATTGAGGTGTCGTGGCAAGCCACCCTGCGTCCGATAGAAGCTACAAAAGAGTCATCTACCGAGAACACTAAGTGACAGGCCCGGTCACATGCACCCAACACGTCCCGACCCTCCGCCAGAGCATCCCCATGGCATCCGCAAAGTGAGCACGAGGGGTTCTGGGAGAGAGGGTGAGTCAGGAGCCCCGCGTCCAGGCAGTCGCTACTGTGGCAGTTGAGTGATTTCAAGGCTTGTGGAAATGTGTGGAGCCTGTCGCCTTCATTCCCACTCATACCGACAGTAGTTTAGTTAACCAACCTGTCCAGTGACCCACTGAGCCCAACCCCCTCCCTCAGATAACCCCCACCCCCCGCACCCCGAGTGATACCAGAGGCCACCCCGAGCCAAGAGCCGTGAGCGTGGTGAGAGAGCTTCTCTCAGTAAAAGTTTCCGTCTCATGAATCAGTGGAGCACTGATTATGTACCCCTCATAACAAGCTGCCAACGGCCCCAACCCCGCCGTGTGGCGGTGACACCCAACCATGTATTGGTGCCCCCCAAAATAATAATAATAATAATAATAATAATAATAATACTATATCTGAGGCGTACTGATGCAGCTAATCGCATATCCTCAACGGACATAAGCCTCCAATACCCTTGTTCGAGGTCCTCCACCCCCCCGTGTCAGTCTCTCGCCTGATGATCGGGGCCACCGATGGAGCTCCTGAGGGCAAGACTGCACTAAGCCGAGGTTATTCCGCAATAATAATAATAATAATAATAATAATAATAATAATAATAATAATAGTGTATCTCCTGCCAATTGCTGAGCCAAAAGGCCATGTGCATCCAATCCTCCATTCCATAAGGAAAGTCTCCACACCAATCGGTGGAATAAAGGAAGTGACGGCATAGAACATTACTCTAGGAGCTTTATACCAATCAGCCCATGGAAAGGGACCGATGGCCTATGTACTCCCTAATAATAATAATAATAATAATAATAATAATAATAATAATAATAATAATAGTAATAATATACTTCCTCTAAGGCATACTGATGCAGCTGATGGCACGATCCGTTTCCAGACATGAGCCTCCATGCCCTTGTTCGAGGTGCTCCATCCCCACCTAGTCAGTCTCTCGACTGATTACAGGGGCCACCGATGGAGCTCCTGAGGGCAAGACTACACTAAGCCGAGGTTATTCCGCAGTCCCAACAACCTCTTGCAAAACGTTGCCGCATGTGCAAGTGCGTACACCAAGCATGGTTGCTAGAACTACCTCAAAACCCCACCCATAACAATTTGGTATCCGCTGGGTCCACGGGCTATCAACCGGCATAGCGGAGTTTAAGATCTTCGACAGGCGCCCAACGACCCTCCTCCCCAGCATCATCCACCAAATGGTTTTGAGTTGGCATCACAGTTTAACGCCGTAAGGCCATTGGGCTGAATAGTAATAATAATAATGATAATAATATATCGTACATATGGTTACGATATGTGTATATGGTCAGAGAGTTAAGGAAGAAGATCCAAATTAGAATGAAATGTTAACTGTGCCCTTCAGTTAATATGTCAATAATTTGGTTTAAGAAAGAAAGAGGGAAAGATCCAAACTAGGATGAAACGTTAACTGTGCCCTTCAGTTACTATTTAATTAATTTGGTTGAGAAAAGAAAGGAGAAGTAAAAGATGTTGGAAATGATGTTCCAAACTAGAATGTAATGTTAACTGTGCCCTTCAGTTAATATTTCATTAGTTTGGTTTCGAAGAGAGAGAGAGAGAGAGAGAGAGAGAGAGAGAGAGAGAGAGACAGAGCAAACTAAGATTCATTCTGCTGTTCGCAGAGTAGATAGTGCAGGAGTGCGCATTTGAACTCTGCCTTTTCCTTGATTCTTTGGAGCGCTCCCGGTAGCTTGCTAAACACAGTCTC
>WBZZ01006755.1:260000-270000 GCA_019918135.1 Paulinella micropora | reverse complement strand
ATACTGGTGGCACCGACGGGAATCGAACTGGCGACAGGGCCCAGATGGTAGAACTTGACCACTGGGCTATCACGGTGTCAATAATAATAATAATAATAATAATAATAATAATAATAATAATAATAATAATAATAATAATAACAATAATAATAATATAATCATGTTGCTTCTCTGTCAAAGGCGGATGCAAATCTGCATGCCTCCATCACCTCACCCGCGAAAACATACTTTGAAAATACTGGCACCGACGGGAATCGAACTGGCGACAGGTTCCAGATGGTAACGAACTTGACCGCTGGGCTATCGCGGTGTCAACAATAGGATAATAATAGTTATAATAGTCATAATAACAATAATAATAACAATAATAATAATAATAATAATAATAATATTAATAATAATAATAGTGCTTCTCTGTCAATGGCTGATGCATTTCTGCACATGCGCCTCCATCGTCTCACCCGTGAGGGGAGTACGAAGAATTGACGATAAGCTCTAATGACACCCCCGCAAGGGCAGTTCCAACACTTCCAGACGGGCCGGTATGTTCAATTAAAATACTGGTCCAGACGGATCGGTATGTTCAATGAAAATACTGGTGGCACCGACGGGAATCGAACTGGCGACAGGGCCCAGATGCTAGAACTTGACCACTGGGCTATCACGGTGTCCATAATAATAATAATAATAATAATAATAATAATAATAATAATAATAATAATAATAATAATAATAATAATAATAATAATAATAGTGCTTCTCTGTCAATGGCTGATGCATTTCTGCACATGCGCCGTGAGGGGAGTACGAAGAATTGACGATAGACTCTAATGACACCCCCGCAAGGGCAGTTCCAACACTTCCAGACGGACCGGTATGTTCAATGAAAATACTGGTCCAGACGGACCGGTATGTTCAATGAAAATACTGGTGGCACCGACGGGAATCGAACTGGCGACAGGGCCCAGATGGTAGAACTTGACCACTGGGCTATCACGGTGTCCAAATAATAATAATAATAATAATAATAATAATAATAGTAATAGTGCTTCTCTGTCAATGGCTGATGCATTTCTGCACATGTGCCTCCATCGTCTCACCCGTGAGGGGAGTACGAAGAATTGACGATAAGCTCTAATGACACCCCCGCAAGGGCAGTTCCAACACTTCCAGACGGGCCGGTATGTTCAATGAAAATACTGGTCCAGAAATAGACCGGTATGTTCAATGAAAATACTGGTGGCACCGACGGGAATCGAACTGGCGACAGGGCCCAGATGGTAGAACTTGACCACTGGGCTATCACGGTGTCCAAAAATAATAATAATAATAATAATAATAATAATAATAATAATAATAATAATAATAATAATAATAAATATTGATCTGTCATGGCTGAGCCCGAGGGCCATGCGCCTCCATCCCTCGACCCAACAGGAACTACAGTGAGTATGTTGGGGAGGGAAGAGTGACTCTAACCATCCTGCATAGAAGGCCCCAAAAGGAAGTCCCTACTACCCGCACAGTGTCGGGTACCTTGCAGGAAATCAACTACAAATGATTGATCTTCCCCGCATGAGAGCTCCACGAGACTGGGTAGGTCCCGCATGGAGGTACTCACAGGGGTAGCAGACATTTCATGCGGTCTGCCAGCGCATGAGGACGTTTTGTGGTAAGTATCTGGGACGCCTCGAAACCCGTCACCACCCCTAGATCGCGGAATGTAAATACCCCTTTGATCTCACGTGGTGTATGTCTTATAAAAAACAACACAACGACATGGCCTCGGAACCAACACAACAACATAGCCTCGGAACCCACATCGACATAGCCTCGGAACCCACACAACAACAGAGCCTCGGAACCAACACAACTACATAGCCTCGGAACCAACACAACAACATAGCCTCGGAGCCAACACAACGACATAGCCTCGAAACCAGTGGGAAGAGGCCCAACCACCTCCTCTTCCCGTGGGGTGCCAGTAGTATGGCACCCCTCCATAATAATAATAATAATAATAACTATAATAATGATAATAATAGACTTATCAGTCAATTGGCCTTTGATCCTGTCGGACATGTGCCTCCATTGGTAGCACGGGGCCGTTCGGTGACGCGGCTCCGCTCCAAAGACTCGACTGGCGGTGCAATGTGCAAATGAGCGTGCTGTGCATGTGCAAGTGGGTGCAAGGAGTGAGAGGAGTTATCTGCCGAGAAGAAGTCCGCGACGCTGCGCTGACCTCCACCTACAACAGATCTAGCCAGACATTCTACCTGACTAGGCCTTCCAATCCTCCTTCTACCCACCTCCTGAACGACCGTGAGGTCGATCACCTCGCCCCCTCTGCCTCCCTGATCTGCGCCTCCAACTCCTCCCACTCCTTCCAGATGGTGGCAACAAACCTCCCTAACTTCTCCTTCACCTCTTCTGGGACAGGGATAAACAAAACGCCGAGCATCGCCGCCATCTTTTCATCGTCCCCCTTCAGCCATTCCTCTTTGAAGAGCTTCATCTCCTCCTCCGCCTCCCGCAGTTCCCTGTGATAAAGCCCTCCTCGATTCAGCATGAGGGGCTGCCGGGCTTGCGCCTCATCGATAAACTTAAACAGTGCCTCACGAGAGCTCCCAAACGTTGGGCAACGCAGCAGGAAGTGACGTAACGACTCGTTAACCTCAGTGCCACACAAGGCGAAACAGCTTGAGCAGTCCGGCGAGCATGAGCCAAATTTGGATCGGTAGAGGCGAAGGCGATTGTTGCAGCTCAACAATCGCCTTCTGATAAGGTTGTGACTTCCCCCCTCCAGCGCCCGCCAACGTGGGAAAGCGGAGCGGGAAGACATCTGGCTAAGCAGCACCCTAAGCCCATCAGAGGGCTTAGCCTGCCGCTCCCAGCCAGCTACTTCCTGCCGGACAGACCATTGCTTTACCACCTCGTTCCAGTTCGCCAGAGCGGCCCGCCAGTCCTTATCATCTACCGTGCCATCTTCGTTCACGACCCGCTTGAGCGCATCCAAGCCCTCCCGCAGCCTGTGATCTGCTAAGATCAAATTTTCCGTATCTTCCTTCCATTTGCACCGACCCGTGTTGTAAAGCCTGCGTGTTAGCGCTATGTTGCCCAGTAACTCGATGCGCCCTAGGAACCGAAGCCGGGCCGCCTTGGCAAGGATGCTAAAACTCGGCGTGCGGCCTAAACCCCTGGTGATGCAGCCGCTTGTGCGCGTACCAACACCCAAGATGACCCGCAGGGGCGCTACCAACGCGCCCTCCAGCTTACTCAGCTTGTTGGCGCCCGGCAGATCCCAAAAAGCCGATGCGTAAAGCAACTTTGCGCCAACCATTTGCTGCCAATTCATCAGCCGAAGACGCGCTGGAACTTCGTGGGCAATCCAGAGGGGATAGTAGGCAGCCGTTCCCGCTACAGTGATTTCCGTCGCCCGCTTCGCTTGCGGTTTATCGGAGAGGGTGTCCGTGAGCAGAACTCCCAGGTATTTGTAGTGGTCGGTGACGTTGAGAACCTTGCCCCGGAACCTCACGCACGGGGGCGACTTTTTTGACTTGGCGTGCCCGTATATCGGCATGACTTCCGTCTTGCCCGGTTTCAGATTGATTTCAAGCCGATAGTCCTCCACGAATGTCGCCACGACATTTACAATCTGTTGAAGCTCCGTGACACTATGCGCAATTACCGCAACGTCGTCGGCGTAAAGCAGGGTCATTATGTCTTCGATGCGGTTGAGGTCCTCGATCTCCAACTCCTTCGCGATTCGGACCGTTAGCTCATCCATGAAGACGTTGAACAGCGACGGTGACAACGGCGACCCTTGCTGAACTCCCATCTCTTCCAGCACTTCACCAGTGAGTTCGCCATCGACTAGCACTCGCGATGACGTTCTTCGGTAAAAACGCCGCAGAATGCGATAGAACTTGCCCCTGTACCCCCATCTGGGTTAGCCTCTGAAACAACCCGGCCCGCCAAACCGTAGGGAATGCCTTTCTCAGATCCACGAACAAAACGAAAGAACGGAGGCCAGCTTGTTGTCTAAGGCGCAGACGCTCCTCAAGGACAAAAATCTGGTCCCCCGTACTACGTTTTGGCCGGAACCCACCCTGCTCTGGGCGCAGCCTGCCCGGCTGATCGATGAAAGCCGTAAGCCTCGCCGCCATAAGGGACAGATACAGACAGCTCACAATCGCGATGTCTCTCCAATTTTCCGGATCGGTTGGGTCGCCTCCTTTTGGGATGTTAACGATAATCGCTTTGCCCCAGTCGCTGGGGTGTATTCGCACGATTTCAACCAGTTGAAGAAGCGCACCAGAAATCTCACAATCCGCGTGCCTCCGTACTTGAGCATCTCGTTCTTGATCTTATCCGGTGAGCACGCTTTGTGATTCTGGAGATTTTCCTGGCAGAGCTCCACTTCATTCTTGGTGTAATACATAGTCCAGCGGGCCCGTCTCAGTCCGGATCTCCTCGGCTTGCGCCATGGCCTCGAATTGGTCGCGCAGGTTGTCGTTATACTGGAAGGTTTCGCGGGCCTTCCGCTCGGGCTCAATCCGCGCTGCTTCCTCATCGGAACCGACTTCTCTACACATGCATCCTCCAAAAACTGGTTTTCTTTGGGGACCACCATACGTCGGCGGTATTCTTCCCATTCTTGTAGTTTTTCCCGGAGTGTGCATGCCAGAGTGCCATCGGGCTTCCGAACAGGAGCAGAAGCTTTGGACCGCCGAACCCCGCCCAAACGCTTTGACAGCTTCCAGTACGTGGCCATGGTAGCGCTCCTGAAGTTGGCAGCGGTGTCATTCTGGACCCGCTTCCACGCTTGCTACTTCTTCTCCTTGCATAACCTTTCCTCGCTTCTTTATATCTTTGCCAGGCCTCGGTTGGCCTCATTCCTTCGCCAGAGGCCGTATGCCTCTCTCCTTCGCGCAATCGCTTCCCTAAGACCCTCATCAAACCATGCATTAATAAACCCTGGCCTAATCACCCGAACTCCCAAGACCTTTGCGGCTGCGCCCGTGAAAGCTCGGACCACTAAGCTAGCGACCCTATCTACCTCCTGCTGAAGCTCATCCGGGTCCTCCACTGCTGATAGATCTGGGAGGCCATCTGGCAACAGCCCCGATATACCAGCTGCAAAGGTCTCGTCGTACTTCAACCTAAGCTTAGACAGCTCACTCTCCTTACCCTCAACTACCCTGCCTATCAAGCGCTCTGCCTTGATTGCTTTGTACCTCTTAACCTGCTTTTTGGGGGGTGGCTGTCCCCGCCAGACCAGTTCCGCCCACACAGCTTTGTGGTCGGTATCAAGGTCTACCTCGTCGACGCCGAAGCTCGCCTCCTCCGCCAGCTCGGAAGAGACGCAGATGTAATCCAGCAGATGCCTTCGTCCACCTACATTTTCCTGCCTAGACCACCAATATTTGTCCCCCCGTGGTTGCGAAAACCCACTGAGATTGCGCAACCCCGTGGCAACAAGCATCTCAGCCAGCAACTCACCATTCTCACTCCTAACCCCTCTACCCCTCTCATCTATCTCGCCAAAGGGGCCCACCACTCCCTCCTCCCGCGCTATTCTGGCGGGCCCCAGCTTAGCATTAGCATCACCAACCGTAACCACATGACCTTTGGTGGCGAAGTAGAAGACGGCCGCCTGCCACGCCTCATAGGCTGCAATAGATTCCTCTCGTTGATTTTCTTGGGGGAAGTAGCCGTTGCCGACGAACACATCCGACGCCGTCGCGCTCCCAGACGACAGCCTCACCCACAATTGCTGTGGGTGTGAAACAGGCGCCTGTACAATGGTAGCGCACGGTGCCAGATAGTTGGCCACCAACGTCAAGACTCCTCCCAAGAAACGCGAGCCCGCACCAGTTGCAGCCGCTTTGCCGAGGACTGCGAAGCCGTCGACTTGGAGCTTCTCCACCTTCTGCGACGATAGGTTGTGCTCCTGGACTCCGACGATCACCCAGCCTCGCTCCTTGTAGTGCTCCGGCCATTCCCCAAAGCCTGGGCTATCCACACCCACTTTGCCTTGCCAATTATGTGAGGCCACCCTCAGTGGGAAGCCTTTCACAAATTGGGAAGAACGAAGCTGGTGCCGATGCCTGCGCTTCGGTTGAGCCCGCCTGGAGCCCTCCGCCACCCTCCACGGCCCATCCTGCACCCTCCGCCCCAGCTCCTCCAGCTCCCGCATCCCGCCCCACTCCGCCAAGGGAGATTCACCGCTTGAGGCTTCGCCCTGAGGCTCGTCGACTTCCACGGCGAGCACCCAGTAGCCAAACCCAAATTTGCGAAGCTCCCTCTGCATCTCTACATACTGGGCACCCCCCCGTGCAGCCCGCTGCTTCTCTCTTTCCCGGAAAGTCCTACCCGTCGCAACGTGAACCTTTCCCGTGAAGAACTTACGCTCCCGCAGCAGCCGCACCATCTTCTCCGCCTCCTCACAAGACGCACATTTAATCCGCAAATGTCGCCCACTACCTCTGCCCGCAAATTCCACCTCGACTTCCCCGAGACCGAGAATTCGGAGCTCTCGCGCCATGACCACTGTCTGAGAGACATGCGATAGCCCCCATACTATGCAACATCTCTTATCCAGCTCATTTCGTACCTTCCTCCGCCACCTCCTCGGTGGCGGTACCGCTTGCCACACGCCGTGACCAGACCTTTCCGGGCGTGACTTCTCTTCCGAGGTTGGGGAGGGTGATCGAGATGCAGCAGGATTGCTGGCTCTACGTGATTCAGGTTGCCCGTCAGGTACGCGAGCACTCGACCACCCCACCCCGGCCGAGTAGCCATCGCCACCCGCAGGCGCACTCCCACGGGGAACGTCTAAACCTGAAGGATTACCGCCTTGACCCATAGGGCCAGCACTAGCGGCCGCGCTCTTCGCATAAGAACCTGACATAAGTGGTATGGGACCCCAGTGCCGCATTGATCGAGTTGTAAACTCGATAAATGAGGACCCAGGTGGGGTTATTTAAAGCTCAACCCTTAAAAAGCATACGTGTACGTATGTATAGGAATACACACAAACACTCACCTGCATCCGTAACCAGGCACGAGGCAGGACCCGCTGTGCATCATCGAGGTAGGTGTCGTGGCAAACCACCCTGCGATAAACGCTGCAAGTGAGTCATCTACCGAGAGCACAGAGTGACATGCCCGTGCACGTGTACCCACCACCCCATAACCCTCCGCCAGAGCAACCCCATGGCATCTGCAGGATGAGCACGAAGAGTGCTGAGAGAGAGGGTGAGCCAGGAGCCCCGCTCCGGTCCGTCGTTACTTTGGTCATTTAGTCGTTTCAAGGCTTGTGGTAAGGTGTAGGGCCTCTCGCCTTCGTACGAACTCCGCCCGACAGTAGTTTGGTTGACCATCCTTCGCGGTGACCCTCTAAACACAACCCCCTCCCCCAGTGCCCACTCCTTGTGATTCCAGGGGCCACCCCGAGCCAAGAGCCATGAGTATGATGAGCAACTCACATGAGTTACTCTCAGTAATTGGGACCCGTCTCATAAATCAATGGAACGCTTATCGTGCGCCCCTCATAGGCTCAGCCCGCCCATGTGAAAGCTAGGCCTCGCCCAAAGCAAAGCAAAGCAAAGCAAAAAAAAAAAAAAAAAAAAAAAAAAAAAAAAAAAAAAAAAAAAAAAAAAAAAAAAAAAAAAAGAGAGAGAGACAGAGAGAGAGAGAGAGAGAGAGAGAGAGAGAGAGAGAGAGAGCGAGAGAAAGAGAGAGAGAGAGAGAGAGAGAGAGAGAGAGCGAGCGAGAGCGAGGCCGCCGTGGCTCGCCCGCAATCCAGCTGGGTGCACCTCGTCACAACCACTCATCGGCGTGAGCTTATAGCTGTGTGCGACATAGGTACAAGAGCAAGAGGAGAAACAGTGTGCCAGCGTGGATGTGTGGGTGAGGCAGTGCGGTGAGGCAAAGCAGCGATGCCAGTCGAATCCCTGGAGACGGAACCTAGCATCAAAAACATCGTATAAGTCTACCCCAGGCCTCCAACCACCGAGTGGTGAGCTCGATAAAAGAAGACCCGAGTGGGGTTATTTAAAGCTCAACCCTTAAAAAAGCATAAACATATACGCCGCCAGGAACCCAACAACAATAACATAGCAGCCAGGAACCCAACAACAATAACATAGCCAGGAACCCAACAACAATAACATAGCTTCCGTAACCAGCCTTCAGGAACCCGCCTCAGTTACCCGCCCCCGTAACCAGGCCAGAGACGTGACGTACTATGCATCATTGAGGTGTCGTGGCAAGCCACCCTGCGTCCGATAGATGCTACAAATGAGTCATCTACCGAGAACACTAAGTCACAGGCCCGGTCACATGCACCCAACACGTCCCGACCCTCCGCCAGAGCATCCCCATGGCATCCGCAAAGTGAGCACGAGGGGTTCTGGGAGAGAGGGTGAGTCAGGAGCCCCGCGTCCAGGCAGTCGCTACTGTGGCAGTTGAGTGATTTCAAGGCTTGTGGAAATGTGTGGGGCCTCTCGCCTTCGTACCCACTCATACCCACACACTAGTTTAGTTAACCAACCTGTCCAGTGACCCACTGAGCCCAACCCCCTCCCTCAGATAACCCCCACCCCCCGCACTCACCCCGAGTGATACCAGAGGCCACCCCGAGCCAAGAGCCGTGAGCGTGGTGAGAGAGCTTCTCTCATTAAAAGGTCCCGTCTCATGAATCAGTGGAGCACTGATTATGTACCCCTCATAACAAGCTGCCAACGGCCCCAACCCGCCGTGTGGCGGTGGCACCCAACCATGTATTGGTGCCCCCCAAAATAATAATAATAATAATAATAATAATAATAATAATAATAATAATAATAATGATAATAGTGCTTCTCTGTCAATGGCTGATGCATTTCTGCACATGCGCCTCCATCGTCTCACCCGTGAGGGGAGTACGAAGAATTGACGATAAGCTCTAATGACACCCCCGCAAGGGCAGTTCCAACACTTCCAGACGGGCCGGTATGTTCAATGAAAATACTGGTCCAGACGGATCGGTATGTTCAATGAAAATACTGGTGGCACCGACGGGAATCGAACTGGCGACAGGGCCCAGATGAATAATGATAATAATAATAATAATAATAATAGTGCTTCTCTGTCAATAGCTGATGCATTTCTGCACATGCGCCTCCATCGTCTCACCCGTGAGGGGAGTACGAAGAATTGACGATAAGCTCTAATGACACCCCCGCAAGGGCAGTTCCAACACTTCCAGACGGGCCGGTATGTTCAATGAAAATACTGGTCCAGACGGATCGGTATGTTCAATGAAAATACTGGTGGCACCGACGGGAATCGAACTGGCGACAGGGCCCAGATGGTAGAACTTGACCACTGGGCTATCACGGTGTCCAAAATAATAATAATAATAATAATAATAATAATAATAATAATAATAATAATAATAATAGTGCTTCTCTGTCAATGGCTGATGCAAATCTGCACATGCGCCTCCATCGTCTCACCCGTGACGGGAGTACGAAGAATTGACGATAGGCTCTAATGACACCCCCGCAAGGGCAGTTCCAAAATAATAATAATAATACTAATAATAGTGCTTCTCTGTCAATGGCTGATGCATTTCTGCACATGCGCCTCCATCGTCTCACCCGTGAGGGGAGTACGAAGAATTGACGATAAGCTCTAATGACACCCCCGCAAGGGCAGTTCCAACACTTCCAGACGGGCCGGTATGTTCAATGAAAATACTGGTCCAGAAATAGACCGGTATGTTCAATGAAAATACTGGTGGCACCGACGGGAATCGAACTGGCGACAGGGCTCATATGGTAGAACTTGACCACTGGGCTATCACGGTGTCCAAATAATAATAATAATAATAATAATAATAATAATAATAATAATAATAATAATAATAATAATAATAATAATAATAATAATAATAATAATGAGGGGCTGCGCAACATCTGAAAGGATGGTTAGCGGTGCGCTTTGCGGCCCC
>WBZZ01006755.1:245000-257500 GCA_019918135.1 Paulinella micropora | reverse complement strand
CTGAAAGGATGGTTTACCGGTGCGCTTCGCGCACCAAACCCCGCCAGCCCCATTTCTTATCACTTTCACTTTTTGGAGGCCCTCCCGACCCCCCCCCCCCCCCCCGACCCCCCCCCTCCCGCCCCCTTTCCCTTCGACAGGGTACGTTGAATTGCCGAAGGTGCCACAAAGGGCGCCTGGTGGCAAAAAACCTCAAATTTTAGGTGTTGGTGCCACCCGCGACCAGAACGGGTACGTACAATCGCAGGGGTCCCCCGGACCCCCCCCCCTTTTCTCTTCGACAGGGTACGTTGAATTGCCGGAGGTGCCGCAAAGGACGCCTGGTGGAAAAAAACCTCAATTTTCTGGTTTGGGTGCCACCCGCGACCAGAACGGGTACGTACAATCGCAGGGCTCCCCCGGACCCCTCCTTTCCCTTCGACAGGGTACGTTGAATTGCCGGAGGTGCCGCAAAGGGCGCCTGGTGGCAAAAAACCTCAATTTTCAGGTGTGGGTGCCACCCGCGACCAGAACGGGTACGTACAATCACAGGGCTAGGGGTCCCGGGGGGAGGGCCCCCCCGGACCCCCCCTGCCCCGTCGACAGGGTACGTTCAATTGCCGGAGACACCGGCAAGTGCTGCCAAAAAACAAGGAAATTTGGCATTCAGGACATTCCCCTAACGCAAATATTTGCGTAAATTCGAAGAAAAAAAAATACCAGCATCAAGATCGAGTCTAGCCACCCTGCCAATATGAGCTCCCAACTTCTCCTGGTTCCTACAAACCATGATTTATAGGGATGGGGGGTGCAAAAATAGGCCATAAAACCAAGAAAATTTGGCATTCAGACACTCCCCTAACGCAAATATTTGCGTGAATTCCAAAAAAATATATCAGCATCAAGATCGAGTCTGGGGCTAGACACCCTGCCAATATGAGCTCCCAACTCCTCCTGGTTCACACAAACCATGATTTATAGGGATGGGGGGTGCAAAAATAGGCCAAAAAACAAGGAAATTTGGCATTCAGGACACTCCCCCGACGCAGATATTTGCGTGAATCCCAAAGAAATTATACCAGCATCAAGATCGAGTCTGGGGCTAGCCACCCTGCCAATATGAGCTCCCAACTCCTCCTCGTTCCCACAAACCATGATTTATAGGGATGGGGGGTGCAAAAAAAATGCCAAAAAACAAGGAAATTTGGCATTCAAGACACTCCCCCAACGCAAATATGAATTCCAAAAAAATTATATCAGCATCAAGATCGAGTCTGGGGCTAACCACCCTGAAAATATGAGCTCCCAACTCCTCCTCGTTCCGACAAACCATGATTTATTCCGACAGGGGTGCCGAAATGGTGGGTGGGGGTGGGTGGGGGTGAAGTACACAATTTTCATTTTCCCCCTTCCCCCAAACCCCCCACCCCCTTCACCAACACCTTTCAGGGATAATAATCATAATAATAGTAATAATAATAATAATAATAATAATAATAATAATAATAATAATAATAATAATAATAATGTATCTCCTGCCAATTGCTGAGCCAAAAGGCCATGTGCATCCAGTCCTCCATTCCATAAGGAAAGTCTCCACACCAATCGGTGGAATAAAGGAAGTGACGGCATAGAACATTACTCTAGGAGCTTTATACCAATCAGCCCATGGAAAGAGACCGAAGGCCTATGTACTCCCTAATAATAATAATAATAATAATAATAATAATAATAATAATAATAGTGCTTCTCTGTCAATGGCTGATGCATTTCTGCACATGCGCCTCCATCGTCTCACCCGTGAGGGGAGTACGAAGAATTGACGATAAGCTCTAATGACATCCCCGCAAGGGCAGTTCCAACACTTCCAGACGGGCCGGTATGTTCAATGAAAATACTGGTGGCACCGACGGGAATCGAACTGGCGACAGGGCCCAGATGGTAGAACTTGACCACTGGGCTATCACGGTGTCCAAATAATAATAATAATAATAATAATAATAATAATAATAATAATAATAGTGCTTCTCTGTCAATGGCTGATGCATTTCTACACATGCGCCTCCATCGTCTCACCCGTGAGGGGAGTACGAAGAATTGACGATAAGCTCTAATGACACCCCCGCAAGGGCAGTTCCAACACTTCCAGACGGGCCGGTATGTTCAATGAAAATACTGGTCCAGATGGATCGGTATGTTCAATGAAAATACTGGTGGCACCGACGGGAATCGAACTGGCGACAGGGCCCAGATGGTAGAACTTGACCACTGGGCTATCACGGTGTCCATAATAATAATAATAATAATAATAATAATAATAATAATAGTGCTTCTCTGTCAATGGCTGATGCATTTCTGCACATGCGCCTCCATCGTCTCACCCGTGAGGGGAGTACGAAGAATTGACGATAAGCTCTAATGACACCCCCGCAAGGGCAGTTCCAACACTTCCAGACGGGCCGGTATGTTCAATGAAAATACTGGTCCAGACGGACCGGTATGTTCAATGAAAATACTGGTGGCACCGACGGGAATCGAACTGGCGACAGGGCCCAGATGGTAGAACTTGACCACTGGGCTATCACGGTGTCCATAATAATAATAATAATAATAATAATAATAATAATAATAATAATAATAATAATAATAATAATAATAATAGTGCTTCTCTGTCAATAGCTGATGCATTTCTGCACATGCGCCTCCATCGTCTCACCCGTGAGGGGAGTACGAAGAATTGACGATAAGCTCTAATGACACCCCCGCAAGGGCAGTTCCAACACTTCCAGACGGGCCGGTATGTTCAATGAAAATACTGGTCCAGACGGATCGGTATGTTCAATGAAAATACTGGTGGCACCGACGGGAATCGAACTGGCGACAGGGCCCAGATGGTAGAACTTGACCACTGGGCTATCACGGTGTCCAATAATAATAATAATAATAATAATAATAATAATAATAATAATAATAATAATAATAATAATAATAATAATGTATCTCCTGCCAATTGCTGAGCCAAAAGGCCATGTGCATCCAGTCCTCTATTCCATAAGGAAAGTCTCCACACCAATCGGTGGAATAAAGGAAGTGACGGCATAGAACATTACTCTAGGAGCTTTATACCAATCAGCCCATTGAAAAGGACCAATGGCCTATGTACTCCCTTAATAATAATAATAATAATAATAATAGTTATAATAATAATAGTGCTTCTCTGTCAATGGCTGATGCATTTCTGCACATGCGCCTCCATCGTCTCACCCGTGAGGGGAGTACGAAGAATTGACGATAAGCTCTAATGACACCCCCGCAAGGGCAGTTCCAACACTTCCAGACGGGCCGGTATGTTCAATGAAAATACTGGTCCAGAAATAGACCGGTATGTTCAATGAAAATACTGGTGGCACCGACGGGAATCGAACTGGCGACAGGGCCCAGATGGTAGAACTTGACCACTGGGCTATCACGGTGTCCATAATAATAATAATAATAATAATAATAATAATAATAATAATAATAATAATAGTGCTTCTCTGTCAATAGCTGATGCATTTCTGCACATGCGCCTCCATCGTCTCACCCGTGAGGGGAGTACGAAGAATTGACGATAAGCTCTAATGACACCCCCGCAAGGGCAGTTCCAACACTTCCAGACGGGCCGGTATGTTCAATGAAAATACTGGTCCAGACGGATCGGTATGTTCAATGAAAATACTGGTGGCACCGACGGGAATCGAACTGGCGACAGGGCCCAGATGGTAGAACTTGACCACTGGGCTATCACGGTGTCCAATAATAATAATAATAATAATAATAATAATAATAATAATAATAATAATAATAATAATAATAATATAATAATAATAGTGCTTCTCTGTCAATGGCTGATGCATTTCTGCACATGCGTCCATCATCGTCTCACCCGTGAGGGGAGTACGAAGAATTGACGATAGGCTCTACTGACACCCCCGCAAGGCAGCTCCAAGCCTTCCAGACAGACCAATACTTTCAAAGAAAATATCCTTTGAAAATACTGGCACCGACGGGAATCGAACTGGCGACAGGTCCCAGATGGTAGACCTTAACCACTGGGCTATCGCGGTGCCACTTAGTAATAATAATACTAATAATACTAATAATAATAATAATAATAATAATAATAATAATAATAATAATAATAATAATAATAATAATAATAATAGTAATAATGATAATAATAGTGCTTCTCTGTCAATGGCTGATGCATTTCTGCACATGCGCCTCCATCGTCTCACCCGTGAGGGGAGTACGAAGAATTGACGATAAGCTCTAATGACACCCCCGCAAGGGCAGTTCCAACACTTCCAGACGGGCCGGTATGTTCAATGAAAATACTGGTCCAGAAATAGACCGGTATGTTCAATGAAAATACTGGTGGCACCGACGGGAATCGAACTGGCGACAGGGCCCAGATGGTAGAACTTGACCACTGGGCTATCACGGTGTCCATAATGATAATAATAATAATAATAATAATAATAATAATAATAATAATAATAATAATAATAGTGCTTCTCTGTCAATGGCGAATGCATTTCTGCACATGTGCCTCCATCGTCTCACCCGCGAGGGGAGTACGAAGATTTGACGATAGGCTCTACTGACACCCCAAGCCTTCCAGACAGACCACTTTCAAAGAAAATATCCTTTGAAAATACTGGCACCGACGGGAATCGAACTGGCGACAGGTCCCAGATGGTAGACCTTAACCACTGGGCTATCGCGGTGCCACTAATAATAATAATAATAATAATAATAATAATAATAATAATAATAATACTATATCTGAGGCGTACTGATGCAGCTAATGGCATATCCTCAACGGACATAAGCCTCCAATACCCTTGCTCGAGGTCCTCCACCCCCCCGTGTCAGTCTCTCGCCTGATGATCGGGGCCACCGATGGAGCTCCTGAGGGCAAGACTGCACTAAGCCGAGGTTATTCCGCAGTCCCAGCAACCTCTTGCAAGACGTCACCGAATGTGCAAGTGCATACACCAAGCGCGGTTGCTAGAGCTGCCTCGAAACCCCACCCATAACAATCTGGTGTCTGCTGGGTCCTGGGCTATCAACCAGCATATGCGGAGTTTAAGATCTTTTACGCGCGCAACGACCCTCCTCCCCAGCATCTACCACCAAAGGGTTATGAGTTGGCGTCACAGTTTAACGCCTTGAGGCCATTGGGCTGGAACTCTGTTTAGCAAGTGTGACTAGGTTTTTTCATCGGGATTTCCCTCAAATATGTCACAGTCAACACTCCAAGGCAGATTTACTATATCTGAGGCGTACTGATGCAGCTAATGGCATATCCTCAACGGACATAAGCCTCCAATACCCTTGTTCGAGGTCCTCCACCCCCTCGTGTCAGTCTCTCGCCTGATGATCGGGGCCACCGATGGAGCTCCTGAGGGCAAGACTGCACTAAGCCGAGGTTATTCCGCAGTCTCAGCAACCTCTTGCAAGACGTCACCGAATGTGCAAGTGCATACACCAAGCGCGGTTGCTAGAGCTGCCTCGAAACCCCACCCATAACAATCTGGTGTCTGCTGGGTCCTGGGCTATCAACCAGCATATGCGGAGTTTAAGATCTTTTACGCGCGCAACGACCCTCCTCCCCAGCATCTACCACCAAAGGGTTATGAGTTGGCGTCACAGTTTAACGCCTTGAGGCCATTGGGCTGGAACTCTGTTTAGCAAGTGTGACTAGGTTTTTTCATCGGGATTTCCCTCAAATATGTCACAGTCAACACTCCAAGGCAGATTTACTAATAATAATAACAATAATAATAATAATAATAATAATAATAATAATAATAGGCTTCCTCAGACTATAGCATCAGATCCAGATCCTGGACATGTGCCTCCATTGGGTCACCGGGGTCAGCCGATCCCAACGCATTGTCAGAACACCAAACAGACATAGCAGCAACAGCAACAGCAGGGGCAGATGGGGGCTGTGAAGTGCATGAAGAGCTAGATGCGAGGGTGTTAGCTGAAGAGAAGAACTCCGAGACACTACGCTGCGCTCCCGAACCCCTCTCTCTAGCCAGGACGTCCACACTGCGCGGACGGCCGCGCCGTGCAACATCAACGTCACTTGGGGGAGAGGGTGGGACAGAAGCTGATGGAACCTCAGTGAGGTCAATCACCTCGCCCCCATCCTCCACCCCAAGCTCCTCCCTTTTACCCTCCCTAGCAGACCAACACTCAGACACATATGATCCAAACAACACATCCAACTTTGGAGGGGGACGCAACGCTGTAACCCCTAACAACGCAGCAAGCCTAAAGTTACTGCAGAAGCGCGACTTCCCCTGAAAAAACTTACAAAACAATCGTGATTGATCCACAGGCGACATATCATCCCAACCCTGCCGCACAGAGCCCTCCCGCTCCCGCCCAAGCAACACATCCTCCACCACAACCTCACCGCCTACGACCTCACCACCCTCCTCACTCCCTCCATCCCCCTCAGCAGCCCCCACAGCCATGCCACCGAGCCTCTGCATACTCAGCAACAGCTGCTTACGTCTCCCCTCATGCATGGGGCAATCCCATAAGAAGTGCGCAAGGGACTCATTGACATCATCATGACAACAGAAGCAGCGAGGGGACATGCCACTGACCAACTTGCTGCGGTACAACCGAAGGCGGTTGTTGCAGCTGAGCAACCTTCTCCGAAGCAGATTATAATGCGCATCATCAAGGGCTACCCATCTTGGGAACTCCTTAGTTCCAAAGACTTGTCTTAGGATGACTCGCAGGCCATCAGTAAGATCGCTGCCTGCCTCTCGCTTGTCCCACATCAGTTGCTGCACCATCTTGACGTCCTGCTGAAGGGCCCACTTGTCCACAGTCGAACTCCAACCCTCGAGGTCCTTCTCTGAGCTATTTAGGAGCTCCTGAAGCCCTTGTTGTAGATGCATTGAGTCCCTGATAGCGCCTTCGGCCTCCGCAGTCCAGTCGGATTTGACTTGAGATGCGATGACAGGAAATCGCTCCTCCGGTAGAACTCGCAGCCGTCCATAGAACTTCAGTTGCGCCGCCCGCCGCAAACGCTCCGCACTCAAAGAGCGCGCCAGAAAGAGTGTAATCCACTTGCTTGTCTTAGGGCTGATGCCGAGAATCATCCTCATGGGGCGCAGCATTGCTGCCTCCAGCTTGGTGAGCTGCGATACGGGGGCACGCCAGACATCGAAGGCGTACTTCAGCTTGGCCCCCACAAGTTGATTCCAGCACATGAGACGATACCTAGCTTGTATCTCACCTGCACACCACAAAGAGTACCAACCTGCGGTGGCGACTTCAGTGACACGCGTAGCCCGCAGGGCCTGCTCCTTCCACTTCAGGTCGTCGGTGATAACCACTCCCAGGTACTTGTACTGACTGGTGACACAAAGCTTCTGGCCGCGAAACCACACCACGGGCTCACCTCGCTCCCTGATACTTGGTCGTTTCGCCTTGCTCGACGTGTAAATGGGCATGATTTCCGTCTTGCCGGGCTTCAAGTTGACTTCCAGCCGGTAATCTTCCGCGAACTTGGCCACAACATTGACCATCTTCTGGAGCTCGGTGCGACTGTGAGCGATGAGGGCCACGTCGTCCGCGTATAGAAGTGCCTTGATGTCGTTCAGCCGCTTCACATCCGTGATCTTGAGGGCACTCGCCAGCCGATCACACAGCTCATCCATAAAGACGTTGAAGAGTGTGGGAGAGAGAGGGGACCCCTGTTGGACGCCTACACCCTCCAGTACTTCGGGGTGAGTGCTCCATCAACTAGCACTTGCGACGAAGTCTGCTCGTAGCACCTGCGTAGCGTGCGCCAGAACTTGCCCCTTACACCCAGCTTCCAGAGCCTCTCAAATAGGCCATCTCTCCAAACAGACGGGAAAGCCTTGCGTAGATCGACGAACAGGACATACGACTCCCGCTTCTGCTGCTGACGCCCCTTCAACCTCTGCCAAAGGGTAAAGACCTGATCCGTAGTGCGACGCCCCGGGCGGAAGCCTCCCTGCTCTGGACGTAGCTTATCCGGGCCATCCACGAAGAGCGTTAGACGAGTAGCTAATAAGGACAGATACAGCTTACCAAGGCAACTAATAATCGAGATATCCCTCCAGTTGTCAGGATCCGTAGGATCCCCACCCTTGGGGATATTGACGATGATTCCCTTGCCCCACGCTTTTGGAGTCCTCTCGGCTTCTCGAATCCAGTTGAAGTACTGCGTTAAGTAGCCATTGATGTAGGCGCCGCCATACTTGAGCATCTCGTTCTTCACTTTGTCCTCGCCACAAGCTTTGTGGTTATTCAGGGCACGTTGCCTTGCAAGGACCTCCTCTTGCGTGAACGGCTTGTCCAGCTCTTCGCAAGTGTCTTCACCTACTTCGTGCTCCTTCATAGCCCGGGCCACCTCATCTCTGAAGCGATCGTTCCAGTGGAACTGCCGCTTAGCTTCGGCTTCCTCCACTCCAGCGAGCCTGCTTCTGCACAGCACTCCACCACAACAGCCGCACTTGCCGGATTTTCCCGTGGCTTCACCGAATTTTTCCGAAATTCCTCCCACCGAGCGACCTTTTCCGGCAGCGTACACGCCAGTGAGCCATCCTCCCTTTGCACCGGCGCGGAGACCTTCGTTCTGCGTGCCCCGCCAAGCCGCTTCGCGAGTAGCCAAAAGCGCTTTGAGGATTGCTCGCGTTGACATTTGACCGCTTCTTCCTGCACTTGCTTGAAGGAGGCGGACTTTTTGGCCCGAGTTGCCTTCCGAATTTGCTTGCGGAGCCGTAGCCAATTCAGACGGGCTTCCGCATTCGATTCATCCCTCCTGTATGCTGCGTAGGCCTCCCGGGGCTGTTGAATGAGCTCCTTGAGCTTCCCGTCGAACCAATTGTTGGTGAAACGGGGTCGTATACATCTGGAGCCAAGGACCCGGTGCGCCGCCATTCGGAAGGACTGCGCCAGTCGCTCGGTGACGTCATCTACCACCCGTTGGCTGTCGGCACCACCCGATAGGTCAAGCTCAGGCAGCTGATGCACTCCAAGCTTCTGTAGGCAATGCTGGAATACGTCATCGAACTTGTCACGTAGATAATCCAGCGCTTGCTTGGCAGCTTGATCATTACCCGAGACACCAGCACCAATAAGCTTATCAACACGAAAGGACCTGTAAGGTTTCGCAGCCCGCTTTGGTCGGCGCTGGCCGCTCCACGTCAGTTCGGCCCATACTGCCTTGTGGTCCGTATCAAGATCATCTTCGCATACGAACTTTGCTCCAGATGCCAAGTCAGGCGACGCGCAGATGTAATCGAGGAGGTGCTTGCCTGTGCCCATGCCGCGCTGCTCACGCCGGGACCACCAGTAGGACCCTTCCACTGGGCACGAGAAGCCGCTCAGATTTCGCAGGCCCGTAGCGACGAGGACAGCCGCGAGTCTCTTGCCGTTCTCCGAACGTACCGGTGCTCCCTTATCATCGACCTCCCCGTGCTGACCGACGATGCCCTCCTCTTTTCGGCTATATGCCGGCCCGAGCTTCGCGTTGGCATCCGCCACCGTGACCACAAGACCTTTGGCTCCAAAAAAAGCTATAGCTGCCTGCCAGGCCGCATACGCCTCTGACGACTCTTCTTCCTGCGTTTCCTGGGGAAAGTAGCCGTTGCCCACATAGATATCCTGAGCGCCGGTAACACCCGAGGCGATACGCAGCCACACTTGCTGCCGGTGGTCGACGGGGGCTGACACCAGGTTGCAATACGGACCAAGGAAGTTAGCCACCGCGAATAGAACCCCACCCTTGCAGCGATTTTCTCGCTGACCTCCGCAGGTTTTCCAAAAATCCGGAATCCATCCAGTCTGCATTTGGAAAGTTGCTTCTTGCCCATGCGGTGCTCCTGAGCCCCGATGACTAGCCAGCCCTCGTGCTTGTAGAATGATGCCCATTCCGCCGTGCCTACGTTGTCGTATCCCGTTTTACCCTGCCAGTTGTGACTCGCGACGAGTAGCTTGAAGCCGGTATCGAACTGCTTGGAGCGGTGCTTCTTGGCTCGTTTCCGGACCCGACGGCCGCGCTTGGCTTCCGCCCTCGTGCTGCCCCCTCTGCAGGTGCTTGCGCAGGTTGGTCCCCCACAGCACTGGCCGCCGAATGCAGGGGCACCACATGCACATCAGCACACTCAGAATAATAATAATAATAATAATAATAATAATAATAATAATAATAATAATGATAATAATAATAATCATAATCATAATCATAATCATAATCATAATCATAATCATAATCATAGTAATAATAGTAATAATAGTGCTTCTCTGTCAATGGCTGATGCAAATCTGCACATGCGCCTCCATCGTCTCACCCGTGAGGGGAGTACGAAGAATTGACGATAGGCTCTAGTGACACCCCCGCAAGGGCAGTTCCAACCTTCCAGACGGACCGGTATGTTCAATGAAAATACTGGTGGCACCGACGGAATCGAACTGGCGACAGGGCCCAGATGGTAGAACTTGACCACTGGGCTATCACGGTGTCCAAATAGTAATAATAATAATAATAATAATAATAATAATAATAATAATAATAATAATAATAATAATAATAATAATAATAGTGCTTCTCTGTCAATGGCCGCTGATGCATTTCTGCACATGCGCCTCCATCGTCTCACCCGTGAGGGGAGTACGAAGAATTGACGATAGGCTCTAATGACACCCCCGCAAGGGCAGTTCCAACACTTCCAGACGGACCGGTATGTTCAATGAAAATACTGGTGGCACCGACGGGAATCGAACTGGCGACAGGGCCCAGATGGTAAATAATAATAATAATAATAATAATAATAATAATAATAATAATAATAATAATAATAATAATGATAAATAGGGGCTGCGCCAACACCTGAAAGGATGGTTTACCGGTGCGCTTCGCTCACCAAACCCCGCCAGCCCCACTTCTTATCACTTTTTGGAGGGCCCCCCGGACCGCTCCCCCCCCCCCCCCCCCCCCGCCCCCTTTCCCTTCGACAGGGTTCGTTGAATTGCCGGAGGTGCCGCAAAGGGCGCCTGGTGGCAAAGAACCTCAATTTTCAGGTGTGGGTGCCACCCGCGACCAGAACGGGTACGTACAATCACAGGGTTTGGGTTCCCGGGGGGAGGGCCCCCCGGACCCCCCCTTTCCCTTCGACAGGGTACGTTGAAATGCCGGAGGTGCCGCAAACAGCACCTGGTGGAAAAAAACCTCAATTTTCTGGTTTGGGTGCCACCCGCGACCAGAACGGGTACGTACAATCACAAGGCTGGGGTTCCCGGGGGGAGAGCCCCCCGGACCCCCCCTGCCCCGTCGACAGGGTACGTTCAATCGCCGGAGGCGCCGGCAAGTACTCCCAAAAAACAAGGAAATTTGGCATTCAGGACACCCCCCTTACGCAAATATTTGCGTGAATTCCAAAAAAATTATACCAGCATCAACATCAATTCTGGGGCTAACCACTATCAATATGAGCTCCCAACTCCTGGTTCCCACAAACCATGATTTATTTCGATGGGGGTGCAAAAAAAAAGGCTTACAAAAAGGAATTTTGGCATTCAGGACACTCCCCTAACGCAAATATTTGCGTGAATTCCAAAGAAATTATATCAGCATCAACATCGAGTCTGGGGCTAGCCACCCTGCAAACATGAGCTCCCAAGTCCTCCTGTTTCACACAAACCATGATTTATTCCGATTGGGGTGCGAAAAAAAACAAGGAATTTAGGCATTCAGGACACTCCCCTAACGCAAATATTTGCGTGAATTCCAAAAAAAATCATATCAGCATCAAGATCGAGTCTGGGGCTAACCACCCTGCAAATGTGAGCTCCCAACTCCTCCTCGTCCTGACAAACCATGATTTATTCCGACAGGGGTGCGGAAATGGTGGGTGGGGGTGGGTGTGGTACACAATTTTCATTTTCCCCCTCCCCCCACCCCCTTCACCAACACCTTTCAGGGATAATAATGGTAATAATAATAATAATAATAATAATAATAGTGCTTCTCTGTCAATGGCTGATGCATTTCTGCACATGCGCCTCCATCGTCTCACCCGTGAGGGGAGTACGAAGAATTGACGATAAGCTCTAATGACACCCCCGCAAGGGCAGTTCCAACACTTCCAGACGGGCCGGTATGTTCAATGAAAATACTGGTCCAGAAATAGACCGGTATGTTCAATGAAAATACTGGTGGCACCGACGGGAATCGAACTGGCGACAGGGCCCAGATGGTAGAACTTGACCACTGGGCTATCACGGTGTCCATAATAATAATAATAATAATAATAATAATAATAATAATAATAATAATAATAATAATAATAATAATAATAATAATAGTGCTTCTCTGTCAATGGCTGATGCATTTCTGCACATGCGCCTCCATCGTCTCACCCGTGAGGGGAGTACGAAGAATTGACGATAAGCTCTAATGACACCCCCGCAAGGGCAGT
>WBZZ01006755.1:237500-240000 GCA_019918135.1 Paulinella micropora | reverse complement strand
TTGGCTGGTTTGTACACGGCGTGCCCGGGGCCTAAGGATGGGGGTTCGGTAGCATTTTCTGATGTCCGTTTGGACCCCGATCCTTCTTTCCACCACTCAGCTTTATGAGCATCTATCTCCCCGCCACAACCACCACCAGCTGCGGGGGCGGGCCTTTCCAACTTGAACCCTTCCCCTCTCATCCCTTCCTCCCCCACCCCCCCCCCCCCTCTCCCTTCCGGAAGACCGGAGTTAGTTTCATCACCTGGTTCAATAATCATAATTGAACTCGCTAGCCTCTGACTAAGTACCTTACCAGTATTAAAGGTTGTTCAGTGGAAAAATATTAATATATCTGCAACTTGGTCAAATCTTTCAAGTGAATTTTTGAGCCATACCTTTAGTCAGTGATAGTAACAAACAACAACAACAACAACAACAACAACAACTAATTTTTCCCTGAACGACTTTTAATATTGAAGAACGCTTGCTTTTCGTCTGAGAGGCGCTGCCGCTGAAAAGGAAGCGCCGGTGTAAGTAGGCGAACTGGCCTCTGCATGACCTTAAACAGTGCCCCTCAGTGAAGTTATGTTCGCCTACATACATGCTTCCTTTTCAAGCCAAGCTCAACGAAAACTTGAGTAAGTATCGTTCCGAAGCTCAATTATTCACTACTGAAAATCTCGTCGTTTAGTGGACTCGAAACATCATTTCAAACTGCGCGTTCTCTTCCTGAATCCCTGTGAGTTTGGATACAACCCCAAGGGGTAATTACACCACAACGAACTCTTAATGAAGATCACTATGGCTGCATTAACCCTTACTCCGGCCTCTACATTTGTGGATCAGGATCCACAAATGTGGATCGGCGGTATTTTATGTGTTTCTCCAGCCACATTTGTGGATCATCTTTGATAGCACGGTATTAATACTAATGTCTATGTGCCTGCTACTGGATGTCCGTGGCATTGACTCGGAGCTGAGTCGGAATCGGATGAGCCTCTTATCTCACTACACTCCGAGGCTCGACATCATCGAGTCGGACAGCCCTTCAGAGCGACTCCGTGGCAGCTGTGTAACATTACTAGCAAGGCTGAGTGACTCTATCCCCGGCCCGGCTCAGTCACGTATTAGACTATTATTTAGTTGCAGTGAACTCACTTGATAGTAACTCATGGCCGGATTATCTCACTGATCCGCTCAGTCACGCTGACGTGATTGAAACTTGAAGCCGGCCTTCAACGCAGTGCCAGTGGCCGCGTCAACTCACTTACCGGTAGTGTCATTCGTTGGCACAGTTATCAAAGTTGATCTGTGACAGTGAGTCATGATCATATTAATACTGAAGGAGGGTTGCCGAGTGATACCGGTTCAGAGTCAACGAAACTGTTTGCATGTAGTTCACTAAACTTGAAGTGACGCCGCCACAGCGGCCCAGTTTAGCAGCTCATATCGTTGTTGTCCCCTTAACGAGCTGTCCTAATACTAGACCATGAACGAATCATCTCATTGAAGGTTCGAATGCGTTCCTACCATGACATCAGCTATTGAACTTGAATCCGCCCCGGGTCGCGATTATTCAGAGTTGAGAAAAAAATTAAAGTAAACAAACACAAAATTTAATTAAAACGGGAGGGGCCTCCCGAGATCGTTAGGCCATTAACTTGAGTGACTCATCATCCGACGTGAACGTCACGCAGGGTTGGAGAAGTAATAGGGCCGTCAAGAGTGCGGAGGGCTCGTCCCTCGAAGGTCACAATACCAGTAGAGTCCACTTTCAATAGAGGGGAAATCAAAGCCCAGGCACTCTTCTTGTTCTTAGCATTGATTTCCTTCTCTCCCATCCATTCTTCAAGCTTGCTGTCTGCGTCACCATCTAAGTAAATCCTGGCACCAACTGGTGCGTCCTTGGGCGGCTGCACCAGCTCTACAACTGATTTGTCTGAGTTGCTTGCGGCAAGGACCATGCCATACGACATTTTGCCCCGAAGATCGCTCGGCTTGAGATTTACGCAGCACAGGACCATAGAACCCTCAAACTTTTCGGGAGGTATCTTAACGTAAAGACCACTGCAAACCTGCCTGGGCTCGTCCTCTCCTAGATCGATAAGTTCAACGTACATTGTGTCTGCGTTTGAGTGCTTCCAGGCCTTAACGATCTTGCCAACGCGAATGTCAAGACGATAAAACAAAGGTACATGCGGTGCGGAAGACTCGGAAGCATCTGGCTTCCCTTGTTGTTTTGCTTGCTGCTTTCCTTGCTTTCCTTGCTCTTTTCCTTGCTCTTTTCCTTGCTGCTTGCCTTGTTGCTTGTCTTGCTGCTTGCCTTGCTGTTTGCCTTGCTGCTTTTCTTTTGCAGGTTGTTGCTGGTTCTTCTGGTTCTTTGCCTGATTCTCCTGCTTGGCTTGTGTTTGAGGCTGGCTGGAAGTTGCAGCAAGATGCTTTCCCCAAGAAAAAGGTGTGTGTCCTTGGGGAATGGACGGATCCCAAGCGGCATCTCCACCGCCAGCTGCACCTATGC
>WBZZ01006755.1:205000-215000 GCA_019918135.1 Paulinella micropora | reverse complement strand
TGTATTTGGTTTAGGATAGTCTGGACTGTCATTGTCGTGTTTGAGTTCGGGCGGAAGGCGTATTGCGTATGTGATATTATGTTATGTTTCGTTAGATGGTCCATGACTTGTTTATTTATTATTGTGTCGAAGATTTTAGCTATTATTGGTAGTAATGAAATAGGTCTGTAGTTTACTGGCATGCTTGTGTCGCTAGCTTTGTATATTTCTATTACTTTAGTTGTTTTTAGTGCATCTGGGTAACTATTTTCCTTTATTGCTTTATTAAATAGTTCTGTGAGCGTGGGTGCGATGTAAGTGTGCATGTCTTTTATTATTGCAGGCTTTATTTTATATATGTCTTCTGCTTTGTCTCTGTTTATGTTTTTGAGTGTTTTTTGTACTGTGTCCTGTGTTATAGTTTGTAGTTTGAAGCTAGGGTGTGTGTGTGTCTCTGCCGCTACAATTTCTTCCTGTTCTATCTTTGGTATGTTGTTGCTTGTTTTCTTGCCTATTGTTATGTAATGATCGTTGAATGCATTTGCTATGTCTGTTGGGTCTGTGTATGTTTTGTTGTTGTAGTACGCTACTGCTGGTGATTTTCTTGGTGGTTTGTTGTTTGGGACTAGTTCTTTGAGTTTTCTGTGTTGTTTCTTCGGATTGTATTTGTTTTCTTCTAGTACTCTCATTATTTCTTCTTGCTTTGCTTTGTGTATTATTTTGTTTACTTTGTATTTGTGTGTTGTGTAAGCTCGCTTGTTTTCTACCGTTGGGTTATCTTTCCATCTATTGTATAGCGCGTGTCGTTTTCTTATTTGTCTTTTTATTTTTGGTTTACACCAGCTCTCTCTCTCTCTCTCTCTCTCTCTCTCTTCTTCTTCTTCGCTTTTATTGAGAGAACAATTTTACAATCGTGCTCAGGGAACGTCCACGTGAAAAGTATAGCTAGTAAGTTATACCTTTATCTAAGGTGGAAACCTAGTTATTCAGTTGATCGTATTAAAGGAAAATATTAAATTTGTATTTAGCGGCTCGGTGTTATATATATCTAGTATTAATATTATTAATATTAATATTTATGTTTAGATATATTCAATAGTGATAATATTATAATATGATATGAATATATATGTTATTGTAAAAGTGTAGTAGTTTATGTCTGGCGGCCCCCCCTCTCTTTTCTTTTTCGTGAGAAAAAGTGAAAGAGAGAGGAGGAAGTTGGGGCTGTGCGTGGTTGACCATATACGTTGGCTGATCCGGTGAGTTCTCCTTCAAGTAGCAGACAGGGGAGCAAACTTGCCAAGTTGTTCCATCGTTTTTTTTTTTTTTTTTTTTTTTTTTTTTTTTTTTTTTTTTTTTTTTTTTTGCGAGTGTTTATATTTATAGATATTATGATGTTTGTTGATGTTTGAGTAGGTATGTCATTAGTGCTGTTTTGAATGGTTTTATTTTTGTTTCATCTGTTATATTTTTTGGGATTGATTTCCATTGATCAGCGAAGATCTTGGTGAGATATGGGTCTTTGTGATTGACAAAGAGGCTGCTTTTAGTTGAGTATTTTTGTATGAATGTATGGTATTGATTGGGGTAAAGGTGTTATTGTGGAGTGGTCTGTTGAGGTGTTTTTTAGGGTAAATGAATGGGTGATTTTCTATGCATACACGGAGTGTATATAGGTGGGTGATGTCAAGTAGTTTCAGTTGGTTTAGTATTGGTTTGGTGTGCGCGCGGTAATGTGTTTTTGCAATTATTCTGATTATTTTTTATGTATTTTTATGAGTGGTTGTATGTATTTCTTTTTGTTGTCATGCGTCCCCCAGATGGAGATGTTTTGTATGAGGTGTGGGTATATGTGTGTGTAGTATAATTGTTTCATTGTTTTTATGTTTAGATATCTTTTAGCATAAAGCAATGAGTTGATTGTGGGTTGGAGTTTACGGATTATGTTATTGATGTGTTGATCATATTTAAGGTTGTGTTGTAGTGTTATTCCCAGGAGTTTTGCATGTTTGCATTGCTCGAGGGTGTGGTTGTTTATTGTTATTGTGATATCTTGTTTTGTTTTGTGAAAAATTGTGTATGTTGTTTTTGTTGGGTTCGGTACTAGGTTATTAGAGTGGAAGTAATTTATTAATTTTGTTATTTCTATTTGTGTTTTTTGTTGTAGGTCTGTGGGAGTTTTGGATGTTATTATGAGTGTTGTGTCGTCTGCATATGTATATACTGTTCCTTGTTGTATGATATTGATTATGTCATTGATATAGAGTAGGAAAAAGGTAGTTGATAATGTGCTTCCTTGTGGTATGCCGTGTGTGATGGTGCGTTTGTAAGATTTACCATATTGTGTGTGGACCTCTTGGGTGCGGTTCGAGAAGTAGGATGCAAAGAATTGGACTATTTCTTCGTTGAAATTAAAATTTCGCCGAAGTTTGTCCAGTAGCTTTGAATGCTCTACTGTGTCGTACGCTTTTGAGAGGTCCACATACAATGCTAGCACTAATTCTTCTTTGTCTTTATGTTTTTGTATTTGGTTTATTATTGTTTGGATTGTCATGGTTGTGTTTGAGTTAGGTCGGAATGCGTATTGTGTGTGTGATATTATGTTATGTTTTGTTAGGTGGTCCATTATTTGTTTATTTATTATCGTGTCAAACACTTTAGCTATTATGGGTAGTAGTGATATCGGTCTGTAGTTGGCTGGCATGCTTGTGTCACTTGCTTTGTATAGTTCAATTACTTTTGTTGTTTTGAGTGCATCTGGGTATTTATTTTCGTTTATGGCTTTGTTGAAAAGGTTGGTGAGTATAGGTGTGAGGGAGGCATGCATGTCTTTTATAAGTGTTGGTTTTATTTTATATATGTCCTCTGCTTTATCTCTGTTTATGTTTTTAAGTGTTTTGTTTACAATGTCTTCTGTTGTGTTATGTAGTTTGAAGCTTGGGTATGTTTGTTTGTTTTCTTCCGCTTTCTCTTCTTGTTGTTGTTTATGTTCGATTGTTGGTATGCTGTTGCTTGTTTTTTTGCCTATTGTTATGTAATGATCGTTGAGTGCGTTTGCTATTTCTGTTGGGTCTGTGTATGTTTTGTTGTTGTATTGTATTGTGGTTGGTGACACTCTCGGTGGTTTGTTGTTAGGTACTAACTCTCTGAGTTTTCTGTTTTGTTTCTTTGGGTTGTTTTTATTTTCTTCTAGCGTCTTCATTATTTCGTCTTTTTTTGCTTTGTGTATTATTTTGTCTACTTTGTACTTCTGTAGTCTGTATGTTTGTTTGTTTTCTGCTGTCGAGTCATCTCTCCATTTTTTATATAGTAGGTGCTTTTTTCTTATTTGCCTCTTTATTATGGGGTTGCACCAGCTCTTTCTTCTATTACTTTGTTTAGGCTTTCGTTCGAAGTGTTCTATAACTTTTGTTATTGTTGTTTGTATGTATCTAAATTTTTGGTTTGTGTCGCTGTTTTCTGTGTTGTCTTGTGTGATGTATTCTAACTGTGTTTTGAGGTTTGCTAGGATTGTGTCTTTGTTTTTCTCATATATGCTTTTGGTGAGTGTGGGTGTGTTGTTTGTGTCTGGTTTTTTTGTGCGGGTGTGTATTATTGCGTATATGGGATGATGGTCTGATACGCATGGGCTTATGATGTTTGATTCTATGTTAGCATTAATTTTAGTGATTATCATGTCTATGAGTGTGTGGGATGTTGTGTGGACCATGTCGTGTCTCGTTGCTTTTGTTATTGTAGTGTAGAGGTTGTTGTGTATCATTAGGTTTTGAAAATCTGTGTGTGGTTTATGTATGTTGTCAAGTAGGTTGTAGTTAATGTCGCCTACCAGTGTTATTGTGCTTGTGGGTGTTTTGTGTAGTATGCTGTTTATGTTATTTTGTAATGCGTGTGTGAATCGTTTGTCTATGAGTGGGCGTCTGTACATACTTATTATTGTGTGTATTGGTTTATTTTTAAGTTTATTATTATATATTCTTAGAGTTAGTGGTGTTTTGCATGAGTCCGATATGGTTTGTTTGTCGTCTATTGTGATGTGCATGTTGCTTTTATAATCTCTCTCTCTCTCTCTCTCTCTCTCTCTCTCTCTCTCTCTCTCTCTCTCTCTCTCTCTCTCTCTCTCTCTCTCTCTGGCTGGCTGGTGATTCATTTTATCATGTTTGACTATTAGGCAAAAATGATAAAAATCTAGGAAGGTTGTAAGGAGAAGGATTCTAGAAATTTATATTTTTACCATAGCTCAACAGGATTGCGAGAACACCGCGTGAAAAGTGTGCCACAACAACACACACACACACACTCTCTCTCTCTCTCTCTCTCGATCTCTCTCGATCTCTCTCGATCTCTCTCTCTCGCTCTCTCTCTCTCTCTCTCACTCTCAGCTACTCTCTCTCTCTCTCTCTCTCCTCTCATCTCTCTCCTCTCATCTCTCTCTCTCTCTCTCTCTCGATCTCTCTCGATCTCTCTCTCTCTCTCACTCTCTCTCTCTCTCGATCTCTCTCGATCTCTTTCGATCTCTCTCTCTCTCTCATCTCATCTCTCTCTCTCTCTCTCTCTTCCTCTTTCTTTCTCTCGATCTCTCTCTCATCTTTCTCTCTTTTCACCTCTCACCTCTTTCTCTCTCTTTCTCTCTCGCTCTCTCTCTCTCTCTCTTTCTCTCTCTCTCTCTCCTCTCTCTCTCTCTCTCCTTCTCTCTCTCTCTCTCCTTCTTTCTCTCTCTCTCTCCCTCTCTCCCTCTCTCTCCCTCTCTCTCTCTCTCTCTCTCTCTCTCGCTCTCTCTCTCTCTCGCTCACTCGCTCTCTCTCTCTCTCTCCTCTCTCTTCTCTCTCTCTATATATCTATCTATCTATCTCTCTCTCTCTCATCTCTCTCTCTCTCTCTCTCTCGCTCTCTCTCTCTCTCTCTCTCTCTCTCTCTCTCTCTCTCTCTCTCTCTCTCTCTCTTGCTCTCTCTCTCTCTCAGACACACACACACTCGCTCTCTCTCTCTCACTCTCTCTTTCTCTCTCTCTCTCACTCTCGCTCGCTCTCGCTCTCTCTCTCTCTCTTCTCTCTCTCACTCTCTCTCTCTGACACACACACACACTCTCTCTCTCTCCTTCTGTCTGTCTGGCTTGCTGTCTCTCTCTCTCTCTCTCTCTATCTATCTATCTATCTATCTATCTATCTATCTTTATCTCTCTCGTTCGCTCTCTCGATCTCGATCTCTCTCTCTTTCTCTCTCTCTCTCTTCCTCTTTCTCTTTCTCTCTCTCTCTCTCTCTCGCTCTCTCTCTCCTCTCTCTCTCTCTCTCTCCTCTCTCTCTCTCCTCTCTCTCTCCCTCTCATATCTCTCTCTCTCTCTCTCTCGATTGCTTTCAAATGCTTAAGCTTCTGGATCACCATGTCGATCTTTATGGGGGCAGGTGGGTGCTCCCATCCTACCTTCTTGATCTTTGAGGGTGGACTTGTAAATGGAGAGCCAGGCCATAACTTGACTAATTTTCTTCGGATACGAGAGTTTGATCAAGTTTTGGCCCTCTCTCCACTTTATAAGATCCAAAACCCCATAGTGCTTTTTCAGAGCCATGAAACAAGCTACCCCATCCAATTCTCCTTCCTTTATATTGTAACACGCATGGCTTCCTTGAGGTGGACGCATGCTTGTATTATTAATAAGCGGCACGGTACTACAGTGTGACCACTTCCATTTTACTCGTACGCTTCCCACTTACGGTATTCCTACAAGTGGCAAGCATTGTATTATCAAAAGTGTTTGCGTAAAAAATAATAATAATAATAATAATAATAATAATAATAATAATAATAATAATAATAATAATAATAATAATAATAATAATAATAATAAAATAAATAAAATTAAATAAATGAATAAATTTTTCAAAAAGCTTGGAGAAGGGTCTAATTACAATTGTCCAATGCCTTCACGTATCAGACTGAGCACTTTGACGACCGGCCAAAATCATCACCGTTGACTTTTTCACTCTCAGTTTTTGACCGGCCCGTTAGATTCTCCTCTGCACGACGGCACGGTTTCGACCGCTTCACTATCTAGTTTTCGATCATTTCGTTCAGAAATTACTTCAAACGATCAATTTAAAAATCAGCTATGAATTGCAATTTTTCCCCATATCACTGCCTTTTTGTCCTTTTTACCGTGACCGTCCACAGTCATAGCGGTAAATTTGTTGACAGGCCCCCGACGTGTACCGGTGAAAAATGAACTATCAGACTGAGCCGGCGCTCAAGTTATTAATAACGACCGGCCAAAATCACTACCGTTGCCACCGACATGAGTTTTACTGTCACGGTTTCTGACCCGGGCCTGCCCGTTATATTCTCCTCTGCACCGTCCCGGCCGACGTTTCGACTTCACTAACTAGTTTTCGATCATAAGCAAGTTCGTTCAGGAATGACCGTGGCTTCAAACGATCAAGTCAAAGCTCTTTTTTACAAAAGACTCGATTAACTATTGCCCGTTTTCGAGTCCCACTATTACCTTTTCCCCCGGCAATTTCCCGTGAAACTTGGCACTGAGTGCGGCGGCTTGACACGCACGTTACGGTAAATTTATGGACAAGGAAGCCGCTAGACTGCCGGAACTTGAAACTGCAGAGAAATCTCAGTTTCCAACTTCAACGCAAATTTTGGACACTCAGGCCCGGGAACTACAAGTTGGACCGTAGGCTTGAAGCCCTCCTTCCGAAGTACTACTCAGCCATTTTCAAGTGACGCACCTCACCATCTCACAATCTACGTTCATCGTGTTTGTACTTTGCAACCCCAGTCTGCAAACAAGTAGAAATCTACGTAAATAAACGAAGTGACCTCTCAGCTATTTACTGCCAGGTATTTCACCTGCTCTCAGGAGTCAGGACTTTATGCAGCCATAGAGACTTTTAATAAGAGTTCGTTGTGTATTTATCCCTTGGGGTTGTATCCAAACTCACAATTCGAATTTTCCTTTCAAGTGGCCGTAGTATTCGAGTCAGCCAGTTACCGGGCTTTGAAAGTTGAAAAGTCTCATCTGAGAGGTATTTATCATATGAATATTACTTCAATAATAAAAACAACTACTTGAAAACAACTACTTCAACTCATAGCTTGAACTCTGAGTAAATTTCAATACCCAGACAGCGCTGGGGCCTGAATCTTTTGACCTAGGCTTAAATCTCAAGATCGGACTTCCTAGTCCACAGTACAGTGCCACGACTCGTCGGTAGTTACTTTTTCATTGCTTCAGTCAAGTGCCTACGGTACTATGATCAAACAAGAGTGGAGAATAGAAACTGAGAAAAACGCAGTGCAGAAAACGGTTGAGAACTTACGAAAGTAGAAATGTGATACGTTACATAAATATAAATGCAAAAAAGATGTTTTTCCTCATTTCCTCACTGGCTCTTGTAGCAGCTTCGCCACAGCTTCCTCAGCAGTATCAACGAAGTGCATGCTTGACAGGAGGTCATTTGGCATCTTTAAGGTTTGCATCAGGTCACGACACACTTTCTCCCATGGATCACGAAAGGCCACCACAACATGTGGTGCCGCAGATTCCAAGATCGAGCTAGTCCTACATTTACAGATGCACGTACAAAGAAGGAGCTTAGTTGCACTTGCCTTACCACGCGAACACCAACTCTAGCAAAGTTCCAATCGCGCCTTTGAAGTCAAACATGTCAGTCGCAGAGGATGGAACTGGACACGGTGTACCAGGAAAAATGATGAATTTCGTTGTGGACGACACTAATATCGACACACGCTGCAGACACAAGCATTATGCTACCAAGCCATGTCAAGGAGAAAAGCACCTCAGAAAAGGCAGCGGCCTTGGTTTCGCGTGTCAAATACGAGTTGCCGTGCTGGCCTGAACAAAGATATAACTATGGTATTGTGGCGGCCGGGCGAGTGGAACACGCAGACCTCTGGAGGGAAATGCGGCGGGGCTAATGACACCTGCAGAAGAAGTGTGTTGGAAAGCACGAGCCAGAGGCAGACAGGACCCTCCACGGCAGCGCCTTTGACCCTACCACAGGTACGGCAGCGTGTCTGGCCGGTGCAGGCAAGCAGCAGCAGGCGGCTACCCGGCGTCCCGCACACCCAGCGCAACAGCCTCCATGGTGCCTCCGTAGCCGCCATTTATCTGCCCGACAGAAAACACTGCATATCAACACACACCCCCCGACCAAGCGGTAGGTGACCACATCGAAGCCCTTGGTAGCTAGGAGTCGCCCTATCAGGCACGTTTCGTGTGTGAGCAGGCAGCAGTTGCAAGCGGGCGCGCACCTGTAGCTTGGGCCAGCTTCCACAGGGCGTCGCCTATCACCGGCAGGGCAGGCAGGACAGGCTGAGGCGGCGCGGGCAGGCCGCGGACGACCTGGCACGGCGGTACCGGAGCCGTAGACTGCAACCAGGGGCCGCTTGCTCTCAGCCGAAGAGCTCTGCGGCCCCGCAGCAGACGCTACGGCCTACAACAGCACCAACGCTCAATGAATCAATGAATCAATGAATCAATGAATCAATGAATCAATGAATCAAGCAATCAAGCAATCAATCAATCAATGAATCAATGAATAAAGAATCAATGAATCAAGCAATCAAGCAATCAAGCAATCAATCAATCAATCAATCAATCAATCAATACGCAGGCGCCACACACACCAGATCAGTGAGACAGTCGGGGACCTTTTCTCCTAAGCCTAAGTCTTTCATGCTCGCCAGGATCTGGAGCACGGTATCATGCAACAGCTCGTTCGCAAGCAGCTTGTTTGTCTGTCTATTTCTCTTGTCTGTTTGTATGTTTTGTCCGCCTTATCACCTCCGAGGCCTGGGCAGCTGTCTCGTCTTCTTTATCGTAGTCTTTCTACGGGACAAGCAAACAAGCATGCTGCTGCACAGACAGGCCAAAGGATTTTCACCAGTACTGCCTGCAACTCCGAAACAGCAGCTTGCAGCCTCTTGAAGATGTCCTGTTGACACATGCACCGATTGAAAGTCACTTGCATCAGCAGCAATATCCTTTCTGACTTTGACGGTCGCACTTGTTTCATCGACGAACTCCTTCTGTAATACGAGGCAATATACACAGCAACACAGTCAATAATACCACATCATCACAAAGTTTGGCGTGTTTTGCGGGCGAGCCGAATTTGTCGCACAGGAGATTTGGTTTTAATTTCACAAAATTCTGCGGTAACAACCGATAAAAAAGAACCTGCTTCTTGATCGCGTGAGCAGTCGATCCATCAGACTGCATTAATTTGAGCTTTTCCAGAAAATCTTCCTCTTCCTTCTTATACATGCGCAAATCTTTGCTCAGGCGCTTGCAAACTCCAGTCTTTATCTTGAGAGCTTTTTCTGTCATCGAGCCAAGACCTATGATTACTGGATTACTGCTGCTAAAGAAAAAGAAAGAGGAAGAGAGGGAGAGATAAGAATTGCTGATGCGAGAAACACAGAGGGAGGGGAGGGGGAGTAGCGACAAGAGAGAGAGAGAGAGAGAGAGAGAGAGAGAAGGGGGAGGGGTGTGTGTGTGTGGGGGGGGGGGGGGGGGGGTGTTGGGTGGGGTGGGGGGGGGGGGGGATGGGGGGAGGGGAAGAGAAGAGTGTGTGTGTGTGTGTGAGAGAGAGAGAGAGAGAGAGAGAGACAGACAGACAGACAGACACACAGAGAGAGAGAGAGAGAGAGAGAGGGAGAGAGAGAGATAGAGAAAGAGAGAAAGAGAGAGAGAGAAAGAGAGAGAGAGAAAGAGAGAGAGAGAGAGAGAAAGAAAGAAAGAAAGAAAGAAAGAAAGAAAGAAAGAAAGATATAAAGAAAGAGAGAGAGAGAGAGAGAAAGAGAGAGAGAGAGAGAGAGAGAGAGAGAGAGAAAGAAAGAGAGAGAGAGAGAGAGATACAGAGATAGATACAGAGATAGATACAGAGACAGATACAGAGATAGATACAGGGATAGATACAGAGATAGATACAGAGATTAGATAGATAGATAGATAGATAGATAGATAGATAGATAGATAGATAGATATAGATA
>WBZZ01006755.1:195000-200000 GCA_019918135.1 Paulinella micropora | reverse complement strand
GCCATACGCCTATAAGTCACATGCCGAAATAGCGACGGGAAGCACAATCCTGTTCTCTCAGGGTGCCCTTTCTCGCTTGTTGAGCCCGGAATAAAACCCACAGTGCTCTGTCGGTTTATACTAGACTGTCGAACAGTCTCGAAACTCCATCTGCTTACTGGGCCCTCTGTAATGGAGGTGGGAGCTCGTTCTGCAAGGGGCGCTTTATGGAACGAGCCCTGGCCCCGCCTGGTACTAGGGAGCTTTGGTATTGCCTGTATCAGTCCCTTCCGTGCAAACATCACGGCTTAGCTGGGCATCGGGTTAATACTTTACCCACAGACTTGCTGGTTGACGAAATCAGAAGCTCCTTTTTTCTGACATTAGTCGATATTTCATCAGTTGATCTTATCACTTACTCTACGGAATGAACCAAGGCCACTTGAGGTGTCACTGACCCTCTCTTGGGCTTGATTTTTTTTTTTGAAATGGGTGCCATCTGTCGACAGACAGAGAATTAGGGGATGGTATGGGTGTGCTGGGCCCGTGGTGGGGTGCCTTTTGTGTGCCTAGCCATACGCCTATAAGTCACATGCCGAAATAACGACGGGAAGCACAATCCTGTTCTCTCAGGGTGCCCTTTCTCGCTTGTTGAGCCCGGAATAAAACCCACAGTGCTCTGTCGGTTTATACTAGACTGTCGAACAGTCTCGAAACTCCATCTGCTTACTGGGCCCTCTGTAATGGAGGTGGGAGCTCGTTCTGCAAGGGGCGCTTTATGGAACGAGCCCTGGCCCCGCCTGGTACTAGGGAGCTTTGTTATTGCCTGTATCAGTCCCTTCCGTGCAAACATCACGGCTTAGCTGGGCATCGGGTTAATACTTTACCCACAGACTTGCTGGTTGACGAAATCAGAAGCTCCTTTTTTCTGACATTAGTCGATATTTCATCAGTTGATCTTATCACTTACTCTACGGAATGAACCAAGGCCACTTGAGGTGTCACTGACCCTCTCTTGGGCTTGATTTTTTTTTTGAAATGGGTGCCATCTGTCGACAGACAGAGAATTAGGGGATGGTATGGGTGTGCTGGGCCCGTGGTGGGGTGCCTTTTGTGTGCCTAGCCGTACGCCTATAAGTCACATGCCGAAATAGCGACGGGAAGCACAATCCTGTTCTCTCAGGGTGCCCTTTCTCGCTTGTTGCGCCCGGAATAAAACCCACAGTGCTCTGTCGGTTTATACTAGACTGTCGAACAGTCTCGAAACTCCATCTGCTTACTGGGCCCTCTGTAATGGAGGTGGGAGCTCGTTCTGCAAGGGGCGCTTTATGGAACGAGCCCTGGCCCCGCCTGGTACTAGGGAGCTTTGGTATTGCCTGTATCAGTCCCTTCCGTGCAAACATCACGGCTTAGCTGGGCATCGGGTTAATACTTTACCCACAGACTTGCTGGTTGACGAAATCAGAAGCTCCTTTTTTCTGACATTAGTCGATATTTCATCTATCTATCTATCTATCTATCTATCTATCTATCTATCTATCTATCTATCTGGCATCGGGTTAATACTTTACCCACAGACTTCCTTGGTTGACGAAATCAGAAGCTCCTTTTTTCTGACATTAGTCGATATCTCATCAGTTGATCTCATCACTTACTCCACGGAGCGAACCAAGGCCACTTGAGGTGTCACTGACCCTCCCTTGGGCTTGGTTTTTTTGAAATGGGTGCCATCTGTCGACAGACAGCGAATTAGGGGATGGTGTGGGTGTGCTGGGCCCGTGGTGGGGTGCCTTATGTGTGCCTAGCCATACGCCCATAAGTCACATGCCGAAATAGCGACGGGAAGCACAATCCTGTTCCCTCAGGGTGCCCTTTCTCGCTTGTTGCGCCCGGAATAAAACCCACAGTGCTCTGTCGGTTTATACTAGACTGTCGAACAGTCTCGAAACTCCATCTGCTTACTGGGCCCTCTGTAATGGAGGTGGGAGCTCGTTCTGCAAGGGGCGCTTATGGAACGAGCCCTGGCCCCGCCTGGTACTAGGGAGATTTTGGTATCGCCTGTATCAGTCCCTTCCATGCAAACAACACGGCTTAGCTGGGCATCGGGTTAATACTTTACCCACAGACTTCCTTGGTTGACGAAATCAGAAGCTCCTTTTTTCTGACATTAGTCGATATCTCATCCATCCATCTATCCATCCATCCATCCATCCATCCATCTATCTATCTATCTATCTATCTATCTATCTATCTATCTATCTATCTATCTATCTATCTATCTATATATCTATCTATCTATCTATCTATCTATCTATCTATCTATCTATCTGTCTGTTTGTCTGTCTGTCTGTCTGTCTGTCTATCGGTCTATCTGTCTATCTAACTATCTTATCTATCTATCTATCTATCTATCTATCTATCTATCTATCTATCTATCTATCTGTCTGTCTACCTATCTATCTTATGTCTGTGTCTGTAGTCTTACCTGCTTTTTTGGACCTTGGCTTACAATTGGGTGCAAATCTACTCATGAGCCATCCATCCGCGTTGTGACGTTGACAAGTCAGGCGAGAGGCGAAGCCCACGAAACTTTTGCGTTACTTGCGGTGATTTTCCGGAAACTTACCACATTTTCGCCTCCTCTCTCATGTTCTGGCTTCTCGCTGTTCCTCCACACGCCCAGGAAACCAGCTGCCGTAGAAAAAAGTCCTTATTTTCATGGCAGCACGTCAGCAAACTATATTACCCGCTGCCGTGAAAAGAAGGCAATCCTTTCGTTCCAAAACCTCAGCAATCTATTATTATGTATATTGTATATGCCCTTTCACACAGTAGTACCCTCGGCCTTTTTGAAAAACTTTGTTCAGTTTTCCACTTCGGTTCTTCGTTTACTTATCGTTTCTTCTGTACCCTCGGCGTTTTTGGAAAACTTTGTTCAGTTTTCCACTTCGGTTCTTCGTTTACTTATCGTTTCTTCTGTTTCAAGAGCAACTGGGCCACCTTGTGCTTGGGCCATCTTGTCTTCCTCCCCTTTTTATCTTCCTCATTTGAGACTTCCTTGTTGACCCTGGCTTTCCATCCTTGATTTCCCACCTAGCAATTCTCCTCTCTGTTTTTCCCAATACGTTTCTCCCCACCTATCAGTTCTCCCTATCTGTTGTTCACAATTCGTTCTTCCACTGAATTTCGTCCGTTTGTGTGTCGCCCCTTCAATTTACCCTTATGTTTCTCCTTTCATTCGCCCTACTCACTTCACCCTCTTTTTGGACTTACTGCGCTTCTCTTTCCTTCATTCCCCTGTTGGTTTCTTTTCTTTCATGTCATTCCCTTTCTTCTCCCCTGTGTCCTTCACCCTTTTGCCTTCCTTTTCCTGCTTTCCGACCTCCCTGTTACCGTAGTCTGACTTCTGTTTTCCCTTGAGTCGCAACATGGTTGATTTACTTACGTTTGTCTACTTGATCTTCCCTTTCATCCCTGCGAAAGGCAAGTGTTCTTCATTTATTAGAGTCGTTCAGTGGAAAAATAAGAAGCTACGAGGTAGTAACCGTGTGATCACGACTCTGCAAAGTTTTAGATTCTTTAGTCACGCCTAGTCCCGTCCGACTGATAGTAGTCGTGTGACAACTTCAACGATGACACTGTCAGTACCTGCCTGTAGGCTCCGCAGTTACGTCACGGACTCAAAGGGCCGGAGTAGGTCGTCGCTAAGGTTGACTTTCAATCAGACTAGACTGAGTCACGGGCCGCGCAGGCCCGGGTGAGCGGCCGCGGCCGCGACTTAGACTATGTTTTTTAGTAGACGCAAATTTGGCACTGTTTTCAAGTTAATAAAAATGATATTAATACTTTCCACTCATAGAGCTGACTCTGAGCGGGAAGAGGAAGAGATAAAATGGAATACTGAGGTATTGTAATTAAGACTCAGTGGAAAAAGTTGTACGGAGTTGTTCTAGTACAAGGGTAGTGTTCAACTTGTAGTTATAATACTAGTGATCCGACGGTTGGGCATTGACATTAATAGGTCCTGTAGTAATAGATTCAGACTCGTGACTGAGCACTTTATCGACCGGCTAAAATCATCCGACCGTTGACTTTTTCATTGTTTTTGACCCGGCGGCCCGTTAGATCATTAGATCATTTAAAAAACGAGTCTCCTCTGCACGACTCAGTATCGGACTGAGCAGTGTTTCAAGTTAGTAACGACCTGCCAAAACGTGACTGATCATCACAGTTGACGGGGCTTTTTCACTCTTAAAATTGCCACTGGCGCGTTCAAGAGATTCTCCCGGTTCTGCATGACGTTTCGACTTCACTGTGACTAACTAGTTTTCGATTTCGTTCAGAACTTGAATGACTCAGTTCAAACGCCGATCAATTTAAAGATTCTGCTATGAATCATCGGCGCCTTTTCCCCCATATCATTGCCTTTTTGTCCTTTTTACCGTGCCGGACAGTCGGTGGCATAGCGGTATTAATAAATTTGTTGACTCAGAGTGACGGTCTCACAAGGACGTGAACCGGTCACAGTGAAAAATGAGCCCAGACATATGAGGCGCCTCATTAATAACTGCCGGATGATGGTGCTTTTTACCCAGATGCAAATCCTGGACACTTGACTCTCTCAACTGCACTGGGCCAAGTTGGACTTGAAGCCATCCTTCAAGTGCTTTACAGTGTTAGGTAATAGGTTGGTAACTAATATCTCCATGTATTTAACCGGGTTATGCGGTTAGATCCCGTATCAGAACAATCAATGCCAATCCAGCTTTGTGGACCGAGTGGGTATATCTGCCCCCAAAGTGGGTCCAGTTATTGTTCCGTTCTCAATACCTACCATTCGTTTCATTCGTCCGTTACTGTTGGACGAGGTATAGTCATTAAAGTCACGGTCATTCTTCGGTACATCGTACGTCATTAGGTTATGAAGCCTTGAAGCACCAGAAGCGCAGGAACCCTTGGAGAGTGTCTCCAAGAACTGAACTTGAGAAAGCTGGCCCCAACACCCAGAGGGACGTTGTCTT
>WBZZ01006755.1:185000-187500 GCA_019918135.1 Paulinella micropora | reverse complement strand
CTTGACCACTGGGCTATCACGGTGTCCAATAATAATAATAATAATAATAATAATAATAATAATAATAATAATAATAATAATAATAATAATAATAATAATAGTGCTTCTCTGTCAATGGCTGATGCATTTCTGCACATGCGCCTCCATCGTCTCACCCGTGAGGGGAGTACGAAGAACTGACGATAGGCTGTAATGACACCCCCGCAAGGGCAGTTCCAACACTTCCAGACGGACCGGTATGTTCAATGAAAATACTGGTCCAGACGGACCGGTATGTTCAATGAAAATACTGGTGGCACCGACGGGAATCGAACTGGCGACAGGGCCCAGATGGTAGAACTTGACCACTGGGCTATCACGGTGTCCAATAATAATAATAATAATAATAATAATAATAATAATAATAATAATAATAATAATAATAATAATAATAATAATAATAATAATAGTGCTTCTCTGTCAATGGCTGATGCAAATCTGCACATGCGCCTCCATCGTCTCACCCGTGAGGGGAGTACGAAGAATTGACGATAGGCTCTAATGACACCCCCGCAAGGGCAGTTCCAACACTTCCAGACGGACCGGTATGTTCAATGAAAATACTGGTGGCACCGACGGGAATCGAACTGGCGACAGGCCCAGATGGTAGAACTTGACCACTGGGCTATCACGGTGTCCAATAATAATAATAATAATAATAATAATAATAATAATAAATAGAACAATAATAATAACCAGGACAAGAACAAGAATAAGAACAAGAACAAGAACAATAAGAAAAAGAAAGAAGGAAACAAGAGAGAAAAGAAAGGCAACTCTATCAAGTGCTCGGGGACAAGGCGGGAGAGGTACGGGAGCGTCTGCTAGGAGGGCAGGTTCGGTCGTCGTCTCCGTTGCGCCTTGCTCACTCCCTCTCAGCTTTGCTTCTGTTCCCTCCCCTTGCCCTTCCTCATCGATGTCTCGGTCACTGTTAGAGAGAGAGAGAGAGAGAGAGAGAGAGAGAGAGGGAGAGGGAGAGAGAGAGGCAGAGAAGAGAAAGAGACGAGAAAGAGACGAGAAGAGACGATAAAGGGAAGAGAGAAAGAAAAGTGAGATTTGTCGTGGCCGCCGTACCCGCTGCTTCGGGGCGGAGAGACATACTTATTATGTTTTGTGTTCAGTTGAAAATTATTTAAAAAAAGGGGGGGGGGGGGCGAGGTGAAGATCTGGGTAGGGTGGCACCGCTGTTTTTGTGTCTGCTGGCGGCTGCCGGGCTGTTGCTCCACTGCAGACTGCTGGCTCAGTGCGACGTCTGTCACCAGTACGTGGGAAGAACGCACCACAAACTCCTGCAGCAAGAGCAGCAAGAGCACGAACAAGACAAGAACACAAGAAGAGCAATAATGCAAGCAAGAATAAGAGCGGCAGCAGCAGCAACAACAACAACAGCAGCAATAGCAGCAGCAGCAATAGCAGCAGCAGCAACAACAAGAACAAGAAGAACAAGAAGAACAAGAAGAACACGAACAAGAAGAACAAGAAGAACAAAAAGAACAAGAATAACAAGAATAACGAGAAGAACAACAAGAACAAGAACAGCAAAAACAACAAGCACAGCAAGGACAAGATCAACACAACAACAATAATACCAATAACATCAAAATAACAAAAAACAATAACAACAATAACAGCAATAGCAACAATTGCAACAATATCACAATGTACCACTTGGAAAGCGTCCAGCACAGCCGAGTGGCGGTTCCACTCTGAATCCTCCTCCACCTCCCTCTCCTATAGATAGATAATGGATAAATTGATGGATGAATAGATAAGATGGATAGATAGATAGATAGATAGATAGATAGATAGATAGATAGCAGCTCCATCAAGCCCTCGTGTCCATCAGAGACAAAATAAGCAGAGGAACTTCATCAAGAGCGTCGGGCTAGCGAGGAAAAAATGGAGCAAGTTTCCGGAAAATCACCGCAAGTAACGAGAAATTTCCGCCCAGTCTTACTTGTCAATAGCTTTACCGCGCGCGGCTGCTGGGCGGGCCGGGCCTCTGCAGGGCGGGGATTGTTCGGTGGGGAAGGCGACATGGACACGGGAGAATCGTTACGCGCGCGCTTGCCTAGCGCTTGCGCACTGCATATATATATGCAAAGTTTCAGGTGCACTTTCCATATTCTCTCTTTTTGGGGAGAAAACAAACAACCAATCACAACAAAAATGAAAATGATTGTGTACTCCTTGCCATGGCTGCATTGGCCTTGCTTGAGCTTGTTATCTTGCCTTTGCCGATAGACCGAACGAATATCGTACTGCAATACCTAGTATAGTGGGGGGAGGGGGGGATTTTTCACTAGTGGCGCAGTAGATGGGAACAAAAAGGCAGCAGTGAGGCAGTAGATGGGACAATCAAGGCAGTGCGGCGGGACCTGCGCGAGGAAAGCGGAGGCCTGAACGGAGGTGGAGAGGAGCGAGGACGCCTAAGGTAACATAACATGACAAAACACGACAC
>WBZZ01006755.1:170000-180000 GCA_019918135.1 Paulinella micropora | reverse complement strand
AAGATAGCAATAGGCAGTCAGACAGAAGACAGCAACAGAAAGACACACAGCAACAGACAGACACACAGCAACAGACAGACACACAGCAACAGACAGACACAGCAACAGACAGACACACAGCAACAGACAGCAACACAGCAACAGACAGACAGACAGACAGTCACACAGGGGTCCAGACAGCCAACACACCAAGAATACTCCACGGAATGAAGGAGAAGGTGAAGGGGAAGGGGAAGGGGAATGAGAAGGAGGAGGAGGAAGAGAAGGAGAAGGAGGAGGAGGAGGAGGAGGAGGAGAAGAAGAAGAAGAAGAAGAAGAAGAAGAAGAAGAAGAAGAAGAAGAGAGGGAGGAAGGAAGGAAGAGAAAAGAACGAAAAAAAGAAAGAACAGAACAAAACACATACATACATACATACATACATACATACATACATACATACATGCATGCATGCATGCATGCATGCATACATACATACATACATACAGACATACAGACATACATAAATACATACATACATACATACATACATACATACATACATACATACATAAACACTTATACGGCTGGTAGAAAGAGCAGAAAGAGACATGACATGACATAACATGCCATAACATAAAACAAATAGTAGACACACGTACCAGCAGTGCGAAAAGTCGCCCAGACCCTCCAAGGAGGCACTGCCTGCACAACATAGGTGAGTATTATCATTCCTGTTATTATTATCATGACTGCTGTTATTATTATTATTATAATTATTATTATTGGACACCGTGATAGCCCAGTGGTCAAGTTCTACCATCTGGGCCCTGTCGCCAGTTCGATTCCCGTCGGTGCCACCAGTATTTTCATTGAACATACCGGTCTATTTCTGGACCAGTATTTTCATTGAACATACCGGCCCGTCTGGAAGTGTTGGAACTGCCCTTGCGGGGGTGTCATTAGAGCTTATCGTCAATTCTTCGTACTCCCCTCACGGGTGAGACGATGGAGGCGCATGTGCAGAAATGCATCAGCCATTGACAGAGAAGCACTATAATTATTATTATTATTATCATTATTATTATTACCTGATGATAAAAACTTAGTCACGCTTGTTTATCAGAGCTCCAGCCCAATGGCCTTACGGCGTTAAACTGTGATGCCAACTCAAAACCATTTGGTGGATGATGCTGGGGAGGAGGGTCGTTGGGCGCCTGTCGAAGATCTTAAACTCCGCTATGCCGGTTGATAGCCCGTGGATCCAGCGGATACAAAATTGTTATGGGTGGGGTTTTGAGGTAGTTCTAGCAACCATGCTTGGTGTACGCACTTGCACATGCGGCAACGTTTTGCAAGAGGTTGTTGGGACTGCGGAATAACCTCGGCTTAGTGTAGTCTTGCCCTCAGGAGCTGCATCGGTGGCCCCTTTAATCAGTCGAGAGACTGACTAGGTGGGGATGGAGCACCTCGAACAAGGCATGGAGGCTCATGTCCGGAAACGGATCGTGCCATCAGCTGCATAAATATGCCTTAGAGGAAGTATATTATTATTATTATTATTATTATTATTATTATTGGACACCGTGATAGCCCAGTGGTCAAGTTCTACCATCTGAGCTCTGTCGCCAGTTCGATTCCCGTCGGTGCCACCAGTATTTTCATTGAACATACCGGTCTATTTCTGGACCAGTATTTTCATTGAACATACCGGCCCGTCTGGAAGTGTTGGAACTGCCCTTGCGGGGATGTCATTAGAGCTTATCGTCAATTCTTCGTACTCCCCTCACGGGTGAGACGATGGAGGCGCATGTGCAGAAATGCATCAGCCATTGACAGAGAAGCACTATTATTATTATTATTATTATTATTATTATTATTATTATTATTATTATTATTATTTGTGATGCCAATCCATAACCATTCGGTGGTATGCTGGGGAGGAGGATCGTTGAGGCCTCATAAAAGATTTTAACTCCGCCATGCTGGTTGGTAGCCCAGGACCCAGTTGTCTGCCAAATTGTTATGGATGGGGTTTTGAAGCAGTTCTAGCCGCCATGCTTGGTGTATGCACTTGCACATTCGGCGACGTTTTGCAAGAGTTACTGGAACTGCGGAGTAACCTTGGCTTAGTGCGGTCTTGCCCTCAGGAGCTCCATCGGCTTGCTTACTAGTCGGGAGACTGGCCAGCAAAGGGGCATTGGAGGACCTCGAACAAGGGTATTGGAGGCTTATGTCCGGACACGGATCGTGCCATGCAACTGCATCAGTACGCCTTAGAGAAAGAATATTATTATTATTATTATTATTATTATTATTTTGGACACCGTGATAGCCCAGTGGTCAAGTTCTACCATCTGGGCCCTGTCGCCAGTTCGATTCCCGTCGGTGCCACCAGTATTTTCATTGAACATACCGGTCTATTTCTGGACCAGTATTTTCATTGAACATACCGGCCCGTCTGGAAGTGTTGGAACTGCCCTTGCGGGGGTGTCATTAGAGCTTATCGTCAATTCTTCGTACTCCCCTCACGGGTGAGACGATGGAGGCGCATGTGCAGAAATGCATCAGCCATTGACAGAGAAGCACTATTATTATTATTATTATTATTATTAGGGAGTACATAGGCCATCGGTCCTTTCCATGGGCTGATTGGTATAAAGCTCCTAGAGTAATGTTCTATGCCGTCACTTCCTTTATTCCACCGATTGGTGTGGAGACTTTCCTTATGGAATGGAGGACTGGATGCACATGGCCTTTTGGCTCAGCAATTGGCAGGAGATACACTATTATTATTATTATTATTATTATTATTATTATTATTATTATTATTATTATTATTATTATTATTATTATTATTATTATTATTATGGACACCGTGATAGCCCAGTGGTCAAGTTCTACCATCTGGGCCCTGTCGCCAGTTCGATTCCCGTCGGTGCCACCAGTATTTTCATTGAACATACCGGTCCGTCTGGAAGTGTTGGAACTGCCCGTGCAGGGGTGTCATTAGAGCCTATCGTCAATTCTTCGTACTCCCCTCACGGGTGAGACGATGGAGGCGCATGTGCAGATTTGCATCAGCCATTGACAGAGAAGCACTATTATTATTATTATTATTATTATTATTATTATTATTATGATGGACACCGTGATAGCCCAGTGGTCAAATTCTACCATCTGGGCCCTGTCGCCAGTTCGATTCCCGTCGGTGCCACCAGTATTTTCATTGAACATACCGGTCTATTTCTGGACCAGTATTTTCATTGAACATACCGGCCCGTCTGGAAGTGTTGGAACTGCCCTTGCGGGGGTGTCATTAGAGCTTATCGTCAATTCTTCGTACTCCCCTCACGGGTGAGACGATGGAGGCGCATGTGCAGAAATGCATCAGCCATTGACAGAGAAGCACTATTATTATTATGATTACTATGATTATTACGATTATGATTATTATTATCATTATTATTATTTATTATTCTGATTGGTATAAAGCTCCTAGAGTAATGTTCTATGCCGTCACTTCCTTTATTCCACCGATTGGTGTGGAGACTTTCCTTATGGAATGGAGGACTGGATGCACATGGCCTTTTGGCTCAGCAATTGGCAGGAGATACACTATTATTTATTATTATTATTATTATTATTATTATTATTATTATTATTATTATTATTATTTATTGACACCGTGATAGCCCAGTGGTCAAGTTCTACCATCTGGGCCCTGTCGCCAGTTCGATTCCCGTCGGTGCCACCAGTATTTTCATTGAACATACCGGTCCGTCTGGACCAGTATTTTCATTGAACATACCGGTCCGTCTGGAAGTGTTGGAACTGCCCTTGCGGGGGTGTCATTACAGCCTATCGTCAATTCTTCGTACTCCCCTCACGGGTGAGACGATGGAGGCGCATGTGCAGAAATGCATCAGCCATTGACAGAGAAGCACTATTATTATTATTATTATTATTATTATTATTATTATTATTATTATTATTATTATTATTATTATTATTATGGACACCGTGATAGCCCAGTGGTCAAGTTCTACCATCTGAGCCCTGTCGCCAGTTCGATTCCCGTCGGTGCCACCAGTATTTTCATTGAACATACCGATCCATCTGGACCAGTATTTTCATTGAACATACCGGCCCGTCTGGAAGTGTTGGAACTGCCCTTGCGGGGGTGTCATTAGAGCTTATCGTCAATTCTTTGTACTCCCCTCACGGGTGAGACGATGGAGGCGCATGTGCAGAAATGCATCAGCCATTGACAGAGAAGCACTATTATTATTATTATTATTATTATTATTATTATTATTATTGGACACCGTGATAGCCCAGTGGTCAAGTTCTACCATCTGGGCCCTGTCGCCAGTTCGATTCCCGTCGGTGCCACCAGTATTTTCATGGAACATACCGGTCCGTCTGGAAGTGTTGGAACTGCCCTTGCGGGGGTGTCATTAGAGCCTATCGTCAATTCTTCGTACTCCCCTCATGGGTGAGACGATGGAGGCGCATGTGCAGATTTGCATCAGCCATTGACAGAGAAGCACTATTATTATTATTATTATTATTATTATTATTATTATTATTATTATTATTATGGACACCGTGATAGCCCAGTGGTCAAGTTCTACCATCTAGGCCCTGTCGCCAGTTCGATTCCCGTCGGTGCCACCAGTATTTTCATTGAACATACCGATCCATCTGATCAGTATTTTCATTGAACATACCGGCCCGTCTGGAAGTGTTGGAACTGCCCTTGCGGGGGTGTCATTAGAGCTTATCGTCAATTCTTCGTACTCCCCTCACGGGTGAGACGATGGAGGCGCATGTGCAGAAATGCATCAGCCATTGACAGAGAAGCACTATTATTATTATTATTATTATTATTATTATTATTATTGGACACCGTGATAGCCCAGTGGTCAAGTTCTACCATCTGGGCCCTGTCGTCAGTTCGATTCCCGTCGGTGCCACCAGTATTTTCATTGAACATACCGATCCGTCTGGACCAGTATTTTCATTGAACATACCGGCCCGTCTGGAAGTGTTGGAACTGCCCTTGCGGGGGTGTCATTAGAGCTTATCGTCAATTCTTCGTACTCCCCTCACGGGTGAGACGATGGAGGCGCATGTGCAGAAATGCATCAGCCATTGACAGAGAAGCACTATTATTATTATTATTATTATTGTTGTTGTTGTTGTTGTTGTTGTTGTTGTTATTGTTGTTGTTGCTGCTGCTGCTGCTGCTGCTGTAGCTGTTGTTGCTGTTATTGTTGTCATAATTGGCATTGTTGTTATTGTTGTCATTGTTGTTGTTACTACTTACTACTACTACTACTACTACTACTACTACTACTACTATTAATACTACTACTACTACTACTACTACTACTACTACTACTACTACTACTACTACTACTACTACTACTACTACCACCACCACCACCACCACCACTACTACTACTACTACTACTACTACTACTACTACTACTACTACTACTACTACTACTACTACTACTACTTATGTACCATTGAGGTGGGGCAGGAGCCGGAGATGTGCCTTGCCCAACGGCACCAGCAGCCCTTGCCTGCATATGCACACGCTTCAAATGTCCTGGATCTGTACCAAGTACAGATTGCGGAAAAATTGCCAAAGATGATATCGAATTCCCGGGAGCTTATTTATTTCCACGGGAACTTTTTTTGGAAAAATGAGACATTTGGACCGACCCTAGTAGGGTCACTTGACTGTGAAAAGCAGTGGCCCTTTGTGCTAGCCATTGAAATTTTGAAGGCCATGGCTGGCACGATGGTGATCACTTGGCCATGGACTTGTGACCTTCCAACTTTTTGCGTGGCCGTGATCACTTTTTACAGTCAAGTGACCACGCTGTTCGGGTCGGGTGCAAATGTCTTATTTTTTCGATGTGGTGGAAATAAATAAAACCCGCCTCCTGTGTAGACCGTTGGATATTTCCACCATATGCTATCCTGTTTTGGGATCCCGTGAATAAGTCCTCATTTCCCGGCAAAAATTCCGAGGCGAGAAAGTACAACTGTGGATTGTGGCTGGGACCTCGGGCATCCATTCCTCTGCTTGTAAGGGCTGCAAAGATAGCCTGCAGTAAGAAACAAAAAGACAAGCAGAAAGGGGAGGAGAATAGTGCGAACCTTTCGCGGTATATGCGGTGATTGCCCGGAAACCTACCGCATTGTTGTCCCACCTCCACTCCAGTCTATGTTTGCTCCGGCGCATATGGCGCGGCGGCGGACAGTAGATGGATAGATGGATGGATGGATAGATAGATAGATAGATATCTAGATAGATAGATAGATATCTAGATAGATAGATAGATAGATAGATAGATAGATAGATAGATAGATAGATAGATAGATAGATAGATAGATAGATAGGGTGACCTAGGGGCTGGCACGGGAACATATCCACACCATCGGGCGCTGAACTAGCCTTCTCTGCCATCCACCAGAGACACACACACACACAGCCCAGAGTGCCTACACGCAACCCCAACGTAGCGGGCAGATGTTTCCAAAAATCAACAACTAAGACAGAAGGCGAATACGGAGAGAATTTTGCGGTATCTAGGTATTTTTCCCGGAAACTTACCGCATTTTCGCTTCCCGTTTCATGTTTTGGCTTCACGAGTAATTTGTATGCACTGCGGTGGCGGCCAGGGCCTCACCGCTTTGGGTGCCACCTTGGCAAAATTGGCTATAACCCACGATGGGATCTCGGGAATTCGGCCATGAAATAAGGACGAATCCCCGGGATCCTGCATAGATATGGTGGAAATGTATAATTGTGCAATGAAGCAGAGGGAGCAGGGCAGCAGAGACATGGAAAGCGGGACTGCAGGAAGGGCGGGTAGAGCTGCAGCAGAGTAAGAAAGAAAGAACGAGAGAGAGAGAGAGAGAGAGAGAGAGAGAGAGCGCACGGGCCGCTTGAAGTCAGAGAGAGAGAGAGAGAGAGAGAGAGCGCACGGGCCGCTTGAAGTCAGAGAGAGAGAGAGAGAGAGAGAGAGAGAGAGAGAGAGAGAGAGCGCACGGGCCGCTTGAAGTCTGAGAGAGAGAGAGAGAGAGAGAGAGAGCGCACGGGCCGCTTGAAGTCTGAGAGAGAGAGAGAGAGCGCGCACGGGCCGCTTGAAGTCTGAGAGAGAGAGAGAGAGAGAGAGAGAGAGAGAGAGAGAGAGAGAGAGAGAGAGAGCGCACGGGCCGCTTGAAGTCTGAGAGAGAGAGAGAGAGAGAGAGAGAGAGAGAGAGAGAGAGAGAGAGCGCACGGGCCGCTTGAAGTCTGAGAGAGAGAGAGAGAGAGAGAGAGAGAGAGAGAGAGAGAGAGAGAGCGCACGGGCCGCTTGAAGTCTGTCCAGCCGCCGCAGCGCGTCCTGTACCACGCCCACACAACATGCACATACATACATACATACATACATACATACATACATACATACATGCATGCCTACATGCACATACATGCATACATACATACTTACATACATACATACCCGTTGCAGCGCGTCCTGTAGCACGCCCACACCACATGCACATACATACATACATACATACATACATACATACATACATACATACATACATACACACATACATACATACATACATACACACATACATACATACATACACACATACATACATACATACATACATACCTACATACATACATACATACATACATACATACGTACATACGTACATAGTTGTAGTAGCAGTATATACTACTACTACTACTCCTACTACTACTACTCCTACTACTACTACTCCTACTACTACTACTACTACTACTACTACTACTACTACTACCACTACTACTGCTACATACATACATACATACCTTGAGCCTGGCCTCTGCTTTGATCCGGCCCTTGCGTTCCTCCTGTGGAAACAAATACAAAACTCACGACGAAGCAAAGAAAAGGAAGCGTGAGGGACAACGGGAGGCGAAAGAGAGGCCAAGCACCCAAACAGGGAGAAGCCGAAATATTTGAAATGGGAGGCGAAAATATGACAAGCTTCCCAGAAATGACCGCAAATAACGTGAAAGTTTCGCGTGCTTCGCCTCCCGTCTCTCCTGTTGACGATGCAGCAAAAGATGAGGAGTTGAGGGGAAAAGAGAGCAGAGAAGAGGCGGCGCTGGTGGCAGGCAACAGCGGGCTACATACATACATAAATACATACATACATACATACATACATACATACATACAGACATACATACATACATACATACATACACATACATACATACATATATACATACATACCAACATGCATACAGCTGACCTGTCGAAGCAGTCGCATGCGCTCAGCTTCACCCGTGAGCGCAGCATCACCCGACATCTGCGCACATTTTGACAAGCCAACATATGAAATTTCACGCAAAGCGGCACAGCAAAATGCCGCGAAAGTTGGCCGCATCGCCTGACCTGTGCACAAAGACGCGCAAGCTCACATCTATATACTCACATATACGTACATACATAGATACATGCATGCATGCATACATACATACATACATACATACTGAATCAGGCAACCAGACACACACACACACACACACAAACACACAAACACACACACACATACACAGAGAGAGAAAAAGCGTGTGTGTGTGTGTGTCTGTGTGTGTGTGTGTGTGAGAGAGAGAGAGAGAGAGGAGAGAGAGAGAGAGAGAGAGAGAGATCGAGAGATAGAGATAGAGAGAGAGAAAGAGAGAGAGAGAGAAAGAGAGAGAGAGAGAGTGAGTGAGTGAGTGAGTGAGTGAGAGAGAGAGAGAGAGCGAGTGAGTGAGTGAGTGAGTGAGAGAGAGAGAGAGAGAGAGCGCGCGAGAGAGAGAGAGAGAGAGAGAGCGAGTGAGAGAGAGCTCTCTCTCTCTCCAGTATCTGCATTTTATCTTCCATTCGTGAAGTAATATGATTGTCATATCATAACGCCTCTCTCCAATTGGAACGCCTCTCTCCAATTGGGCTGAGTACAAAAAGGAAGCATAGACAATTATTGAGTCCTTTATGATCACTGGAAAAACGCTATTAGTGAATGGTAAGGACTGAGTCAGGGCTGAGTCAGGGCTGAGTCATTGGTAATAGAAGCAGGCCTGAGTCAGGGCTGACTCAGGCCTGAGTCAGAGGGCTGAATTATAGCATTCTTTCTTTGTTGATCAGGTCGAACAGCCACCTTTCAATGCCACTTCCTTGTGCTTAATGCCATCATATCCGCATTGGGCCGGTGGCGCTAGCTGTTTTTCTATCCTTTACTATTCTTTCCAAGCTCAAAAGTCACAGTTCTCTTGTCCAAAAATCACATTTCTCAATTCCATGCAAAAAATTATGTATGGTCTCATGATAACATAAGCGCCTTTGCTTGTTTCTCTTTTGTTTTCCTAGATATCTGTTTCTCTGCTCTGAATCAGAATCATTGTTGTACTGCAACTATGCATAGATTCCCTCAGGGTGTGACTGGTGTGGGAGTACTGTGTGGCTGCGGAGGGGAAGGAGGATGGCGAATGACCTGGACCGGGATGAGTACTTGCCAAACAGAACCTATAGAGGAGGCAGCGCCTACTACCGTGAACAATGTGACCGTTGTGGGGGAAACCTGTGGGACGTCATAGGGCCCTTGTCGGGAAGATGCCTGGTGTGTGGACGCATCCAGGACTACAAACAAGAATTTGAAGACGCAAATCCGTGGCCAAGATAGTACTCAAGATGAACGTAAGGCTGAATCATTTTTTGGTGTGTGTGTGTGTGTGTGTGTGTGTGTGTGCGTGTGTGTGTATGTGTGTGTGTGTGTGTGTGTGTGAGAGAGAGAGAGAGAGAGAGAGCGAGGGAGAGAGAGAAAGAGAAAGAGGAAGAGAAAGAAAGAGAGAGAGATATGAGAGAGAGAGATAAGTGAGTGTGTCTAGTACTGTTGGTGTGTGAGTGTGTGTGTGTGTGTGTGTTGATGCATGTGTGTGTGTGTTTATGTGTGTGTGCGTGTGACTGTG
>WBZZ01006755.1:165000-167500 GCA_019918135.1 Paulinella micropora | reverse complement strand
GAGAGAGAGAAGAGAGAAGAAGAAGAAGAAGAAGAAGAAGAAGAAGAAGAAGAAGAAGAAGAAGAAGAAGAAGAAGACGAAGAAGACGAAGAAGACGAAGAAGAAGAAGAAGGAGGAGGAGGAGAAGGAGGAGGAGGAGAAGGAGAAGAAAGAGAAGAAGGAGAAGAAAGAGAAGAAGGACCAGAAGGACCAGAAGGGACAGAAAGGACAGAAAGGAAGGAGGAGGAGGAGGAGGCGGAGAAGAAGAAAAAGAAGAAGAAGAAGAAGAAGAAGAAGAAGAAAGAAGAGGAGAGAGAGAGAGAGAGAGACAAGAGGAGAAGAGAAGAGAAGAGGAGAGAGAGGGAGAGAGAGAGAGAGAGAGAGAGAGAGAGATGGACATTGAAAGAATATATATGTCACTATGGGTTGATATATAGACTGGATGTTTTGCAGATTGATCTAGGTTCACTAATTGGGAGGAGAGGCTGATCAGGCTAATCAAATGACAGGTGAAATACACCATGACTGACAAAATACATCAATTGATACGTGAAGTACTTGCGCAGACTGGAGACCTATGTGCATCATTATTTCCTTCTTTCAAAACATATGTAATTCATTCCCTGGTCACCTCCGATCGGATTTTGCCTGTGTCAATAGCCAAACCAACTCCAAACAAAACAAACCAGTGCAAAAGCCTTTTCCGTAACTGCTTTGATTTTACTCTTATGTGTAGTATGTACACCTTCTTTCGCTATCTACTCCCTAGCTGTTGCCTTATTTTCTGGATACGAGTGGCTTCTTCCTTAGAATCTGAACGTGCTGGGTCAGCTCTTAGCGTCCAATTTATAATCACTGGTTCATGTCACCTACGAAAGTCAAGAGCCTCAGCCGGCAAAATCCTCTAAATTCTATCTCATCATTCTGAGATTCCATCAAGTATAGGGATACGTCAATGCTGAAGGAATCTTTTCAAGACCCACGACAAAGGCTTTCAAATAGTGTGCTCAGCATGTTCGTATTATGATAATATCTTGCATATTGATTGAGAAAAATAGAATCAAATTCTGATGCTTTTGTCACTTCCATGTCCGATGTCGTCCATAATATATACTGCTCATTGTCTTCACCTCTGTTTGTGCCCGTCCTGTCTAACTTATTCTTTCCCCTTGAATACCATGTGAGAAATCAGAGCGCTCTGGTACCTTGGACATCAATCGTGATCTGGCTTTACGAATAAGCTGTACAAAGCTACAAACGGAAATAAATCATTTTGACCATTTGAAAACTTTCAAAATCAACTGATATATGGATTTTCCAAGATAATGATTTTTATTGAAAATAGAAGGAAATTTAATTAGCATTTAAGGATAAAAAGGAAGTGTGAGAAGATGATGTAATTAGTAAGTAACAAAAGAAACAGAAACAAATAACCAGTAGTGAGCAGTTTCAAGTTGCAGATAACAGAAAATAGATTGATATTGTTAGAACATAGTCGTATGTACAAAATTGGAGTGTCGACAAACGACTAGTCTGACGCAACATACAGATTCTTCTGAAAGAAGCTTTACCTATACAATCTTATTACACCAATACAACTTAATATAAAGATCCGGAACTCACTACGAACTGCGTCTGCAGTAAGAAAGCTGTACTTGAATATTAATATATAACGCGCCGCACCAACAAAGAGCGCAGCAGGGTAATATGACTGGCCGGACTCATGATATAAGTAATGGACCTAATGTATCAGACTGAGCACTTTAACGACCGGCCAAAACCTTTACCGTTGACAATGAAAGTTCACTCTTTTTGACCGGTTCATTAGATTCTCCTCTGTACGACGTTTCGACTTCACTAACTAGTTTTCGATTTCGTTCAGAAATGATTTCAAACTATCAAGTCAAAGTTCTTTTTAGAAAAGATCAACCGCTATTGCCTTTCCACTCTATTACCTTTTCCCCCGATTTCCCGTGAAACACGCATGCTGCGGTAAATTTGTGGACAAGGGTAACAAGAGTGAACTTGTGACGGAAAATTTGACTGTTTTTTACATCCGTCCCAGCCTACGGTCATTCTCGCCTAGCCTTCCCAAATCCGACAGTTTGGTTTTCGAGTTCACCAACCCGACACTATCCGCTTGATGACTCAGTGTTAACTTGAAGCAAAAGCTCTGACAACTGGAGACTCACAATCTACGATTCACACTCGATCGTAAGTTGCATTCAACTCTGCAACGAGTACGAAATTACGTAAATAAACGAAGTGACCGCTCTGCTATTTACTGCCACGGTATTTCACCTGCTCTCACAGAGTCAGGACTCAATGCAGCCATAGTGTTCTTAATAAGAGTTCGTTGTATCTGCCTACTTGAAGAGTTGTATACAAACTCACAATTCGAATTTTGCTTCCAAGTGGAAACTACACACACAGAGTTTTGTGTGTTCTGTCGACAGATCGATTTGGAAAGACCCTCTCTCTCAGGAGTGGCTGTACAACAACGTATTAGGACAGAGGTAAC
>WBZZ01006755.1:155000-160000 GCA_019918135.1 Paulinella micropora | reverse complement strand
CCAGCATGAAGATCGAGTCTGGGGCTAGCTACCCTGCCAATATGAGCTCCCAACTCCTCCGGGCCCCACAAACCATCATTTATAGGGATGAGGGGTGCAAAAAAAGGCCCAAAAAACAAGGAAATTTGGCATTCAGGACACTCCCCTAACGCAAATATTTGCGTGAATTCCAAAGAAATTATATCAGCATCAACATCAAGTCTGGGGCTAGCCACCCTGTTAATATGAGCTCCCAACTCATCCTGGTTTACACAAAGCATGATTTATAGGGACAGGGGTGCGAAAAAAAACAAGGAAATTTGGCATTCAGGACACTCCCCTAACGCAAATATTTGCGTGAATTCCAAAAAAATTATATCAGCATCAAGGTCGAGTCTGGGACTAACCACCCTGCAAATATGAGCTCCCAACTCCTCCTCGTTCCGACAAACCATGATTTATTCCGACCGGGGTGCGGAAATGGTGAGTGCGGGGGTGGGGTACACAATTTTCATTTTCCCCCTCCCCCCAAACTCCCCACCCCCTTGACCAACACCTTTCAGGGATAATAATAATAATAATAATAATAATAATAATAATAATAGTGCTTCTCTGTCAATGGCTGATGCATTTCTGCACATGCGCCTCCATCGTCTCACCCGTGAGGGGAGTACGAAGAATTGACGATAAGCTCTAATGACACCCCCGCAAGGGCAGTTCCAACACTTCCAGACGGGCCGGTATGTTCAATGAAAATACTGGTCCAGAAATAGACCGGCATGTTCAATGAAAATACTGGTGGCACCGACGGGAATCGAACTGGCGACAGGGCCCAGATGGTAGAACTTGACCACTGGGCTATCACGGTGTCCATAATAATAATAATAATAAATATAATAATAATAATAATAATGTGAATGTATCTCCTGCCAATTGCTGAGCCAAAAGGCCATGTGCATCCAGTCCTCCATTCCATAAGGAAAGTCTCCACACCAATCGGTGGAATAAAGGAAGTAACGGCATAGAACATTACTCTAGGAGCTTTATACCAATCAGCCCATGGAAAGGGACCGATGGCCTATGTACTCCCTAATAATAATAATAATAGTAATAATAATAAAGTATCTCCTGCCAATTGCTGAGCCAAAAGGCCATGTGCATCCAGTCCTCCATTCCATAAGGAAAGTCTCCACACCAATCGGTGGAATAAAGGAAGTGACGGCATAGAACATTACTAGGAGCTTTATACCAATCAGCCCATGGAAAGGACCGATGGCCTATGTACTCCCTAGTAATAATAATAATAATAATAATAATAATAATAATAATAATAATAATAATAATAATAATAATAATAGTAATAATAATAATAATAATAATAATAATAATAATAATAATAATAATAATAATAATAATAATAATAATAATAATACTATATCTGAGGCGTACTGATGCAGCTAAATCCTCAACGGACATAAGCCTCCAATACCCTTGTTCGAGGTCCTCCACCCCCCCGTGTCAGTCTCTCGCCTGATGATCGGGGCCACCGATGGAGCTCCTGAGGGCAAGACTGCACTAAGCCGAGGTTATTCCGCAGTCCCAGCAACCTCTTGCAAGACGTCACCGAATGTGCAAGTGCATACACCAAGCGCGGTTGCTAGAGCTGCCTCGAAACCCCACCCATAACAATCTGGTGTCTGCTGGGTCCTGGGCTATCAACCAGCATATGCGGAGAATAATAATAATAATAATAATAACAATAACAATAATAATAATAATAATAATAATAATAATAATAGTGCTTCTCTGTCAATGGCTGATGCATTTCTGCACATGCGCCTCCATCGTCTCACCCGTGAGGGGAGTACGAAGAATTGACGATAGGCTCTAATGACACCCCCGCAAGGGCAGTTCCAACACTTCCAGACGGGGGCCGGTATGTTCAATGAAAATACTGGTCCAGACGGACCGGTATGTTCAATGAAAATACTGGTCCAGACGGACCGGTATGTTCAATGAAAATACTGGTGGCACCGACGGGAATCGAACTGGCGACAGGGCCCAGATGGTAGAACTTGACCACTGGGCTATCACGGTGTCCATAATAATAATAATAATAATAATAATAATAATAATAATAGTGTATCTCCTGCCAATTGCTGAGCCAAAAGGCCATGTGCATCCAATCCTCCATTCCATAAGGAAAGTCTCCACACCAATCGGTGGAATAAAGGAAGTGACGGCATAGAACATTACTCTAGGAGCTTTATACCAATCAGCCCATGGAAGGAACCGATGGCCTATGTACTCCCTAATAATAATAATAATAATAATAATAATAATAATAGTGCTTCTCTGTCAATGGCTGATGCATTTCTGCACATGCGCCTCCATCGTCTCACCCGTGAGGGGAGTACGAAGAATTGACGATAAGCTCTAATGACACCCCCGCAAGGGCAGTTCCAACACTTCCAGACGGGCCGGTATGTTCAATGAAAATACTGGTCCAGACGGATCGGTATGTTCAATGAAAATACTGGTGACACCGACTGGAATCGAACTGGCGACAGGGCCCATATGGTAGAACTTGACCACTGGGCTATCACGGTGTCCAATAATAATAATAATAATAATAATAATAATAATAATAATAATGATAATGATAATAATAATAACTAGTGGCTGCGCCAACCCCCCCACCCCCCCCCCCCCTTTTCCCATGGTCGCTTTTCCTCTCATTCTCACATACACAACTTTTACAGCCTCGGAGCAATCTCAACCCTTCTGACACCAATTTGGGAGCCTTGGAGCATTCTCAGTCATTCATTTTCGTGCTGGCTAATTCGCTTCGGGTACGTACAGTTACAGGGCATGGGTTCCGGGGTGAAGGCCCCCCGGACCCTCCCCCCCTTCCCCCCACAGTCGGCAGGGTACGTTCTATTGCCAGAAGTAACCGGCATAAACCCTTCTGGCACAACTCTAGAGCCTTGAAGCATTCTCAGCCATTCACATTGGTGCCGGCTGATTCGCGTGGGATACGTACAATTGCTGGGCTGCGGTTCCCGGGGGGAGGGCCCCCGGACCCCCTCCCCCGTACAGGGTACGTTCAATTGCCGGAGGTACCGGCAACTACTCCCAAAAAAAGAATGAAGTTTGGCATTCAGGACACTCCCCTAACGCAAATGTTTCCGTGAATTCCAAAATAACTATATCAGCCTCAACATCGAGTCTAGGGCTAGCCACCCTGTCAATATGAGCTCCCAACTCCTGCTGGTTCACACAAACCATGATTTATTCCGACAGGATTGCAGAAATGGGGCTTAAAAAAATGGAATTTTGGCATTCAGGACACTTCCTTACGCAAATATTTGCGCGAATTCCAAAAAACTATACCAGCATTAACATCGAGTCTGGGGCTAACCACCCTGTCAATATGAGCTCCCAACTCCTTCGGCCCCAACAAACTGATTTATTCCGACAGGGATGCAGAAATGGGATGAAACAAACAAGGAATTTTGGCATTCAGGACACTGCCCTAACGCAAATATTTCGTGGTTCCAGAAAAAATTATACCAGCACCACCATCGAGTCTGGGGTTAGCCACCCTGCAAATATGAGCTCCCAACTCCTTCTGGTTCCCGCAAACCATGATTTATTCCGACAGGGGTGCGGAAATGGTTGGGGTGGGAGGGGGGGGGGGGGGGGGGGACACAATTTCCAATTTTCCCCTCTCCCCAACCCCCCCCCCCCCCCCACACCCCCTACTCCCAACACTTTCAGGGATGATGATAATAACTATCACAGGCATCGTGCCTGTGGATGTGATTTTCAGCGTGGTGGGTGCCAGCTCCACCGCCAGCTGCTTGGCCACCACGGGCGCCCCGGGCAACAACACGCGCACCTCGGCCTCCTCCACCTAACACAGCACTCCAAATTTCTCTCTCTCTCTCTCTCTCTCTCTCTCTCTCTCTCTCTCCCTCTCCCTCTCGCTCTCTCTCTCTCTCTCACACACACACACACACAAACACCACATTCTTGCTCCTCGTCCTGAACAACAACCGCAACAACAAGAACGGCAGCAGCAACAACAATAACAACAATAACAACAATAGCAGCAATGGCAACAATTGCAACAACAAACGAGTATGTGAAGAAGCAGAAAAAAAAGGAAGAAACGAAAAAAGAAAGAAAACAGGAAGGAAGAAAAGAAGGAAGGAAGGAAGGAAAGAAAGAGGAGAAAGCAGAAAGAATAGCAAGACGGAAGGAAAGAAATGGCACCGTTTGCGTCCAGCTGTAACGGCCCGGAAATAGTCTGACATCACAGTATACCCGCAATTTTCGATCTGCTTACTATTTATCGCTCATTTTACTACACCGCAAAACTAGAGCAAAGATCAGCGGCTTGCAATCGTGCCAAAGCGTCGCAGTTTTTGTTGAAGGTTTTGCGGTGTGGTAAACTGAGCAAAAAATGGTACACTGACAGAGAATCTTTAAATACAGCGTAAACGATGCCACAGAGTAGGAAACTACCTATCTACTTACAACCAACTACCTTCCTACCTGACTGCTTACAGATAGGTGGATTGATAGATAGGTAGGTAGGTAGGTAGGTAGGTAGGTAGGTAGATAGAAGGTAGGTAGGTAGATAGATAGGCAGATAGACAGACAGACAGACAGACAGATATATAGATCGATAGATAGATAGATAGATAGATAGATAGATAGATAGATAGATAGATAGGTAGATAGGTAGATAGGTAGATAGGATAGGTAGATAGGTAGATAGGTAGGTAGATAGATAGATAGATAGATAGATAGATAGATAGATAGATAGATAAGATAGATAGACAGATAGACAGATAGACAGATAGATAGATATAGATAGATAGATAGATAGATAGATAGATAGATAGATAGAAAGATAGAAAGATAGAAAGATAGAAAGATAGAAAGACAGAGACAGAGACAGAGACAGAGACAGAGATAGAGATAGAGATAGAGATAGAGATAGAGATGGAGAT
>WBZZ01006755.1:137500-150000 GCA_019918135.1 Paulinella micropora | reverse complement strand
AGGAGGACGTTGAAGAAAAAGGCAATCTAGGAATGGAGAGTGGGGAGGATAAGGAAGAAGGGAAAGAAAAGGAAGCCGTTAGTCCAAGTGTTTTGAGCACCGTAAGCTTGCGCAAGCTACAATGATGACATTGTTTCAGGCCTAAACCCCCGAAGGGACCTAGCCCGGGCTATGCAACACTGGACGGCTATGACGGAATGCAGTCACCGATACGGACTAGAGGAAGATTAGTCCAATTTTTGACTGCACAGGAGCGATAAATCGCAAAAGAGCAACGAGCTACGCAGGACGATAGCTTGAAGCAAAGGGATTTGGATTGGGGATGGGAAAAACCCAAGGCGCGGAAACATCGATGAACAGAGAACGATACCATGCCGCGAGCCCCGCATTCGATTGGTCGAAGGTGGCAGGTCCATCCGGTGTCCTCGATTTGAGATTTGAGCTTGTTGTATCGGTTGGTCTTGTAGGCTCGTGCGTCAAGGATGTTTTCCTCGACCGGGCACGTGAGTTCGATCAGTATACACTTCTTGGTAGACAATGACCAGACAACAATATCGGGGCGGAGGTCAGTGACACAGATGTGGACAGGAAAGGCTTGCTCAGAACCGGTGTATTGGGTTTGGAGCTGCCAATCGTTTGCGGTATAGATAGATAGATAGATAGATAGATAGATAGATAGATAGATAGATAGATAGGCAGAGAAGCACACACACAGACAGCTGTATGGTGTTGACCTTTCGTGCCGGCTGCGGGTGGGGCCTGGTTGCTACGGTCGCTGGCTTTGCTGCGTACAGAAGGAGGGAAGGGAGGAAGGAACGAAGAAAGGTGGAGAGAGAGAGAGAGAGAGAGAGAAGGAAGGAAGGAGGGAAGGAAGGAAGGAAGGAAGGAAGGAAGGAAATGAAAAGGAGGAGGATGGTGTGTGGCAGGCTAAGGGCTCGCGATGGACAGGGTGAGATACACCGGTCAGCGGTGTGGAGGGCAGACCTTTCCTCACGGGACTGCGCGCGCTCTGCCGGACTTGTTTCAGAGGAGGATTGAGAGAAATCTTTGCTGTCTTTATCCTGAAAAGATATGGGAGGACGAAAAGTGGTGGTGTAGGTCGGGCTGAAGTGGGGCAAACATATGTATTTACGTATGCATCTATGTACGTATGTACGTATGTATGTATGTATGTATGTATGTATGTATGTATGTATGTATGCGTGTGTGTATGTGTGTGTGTGTGTATGGCAAGCATGCATGCATGCACATGCGCATGCATACATGCATGCATGCACATGCATGCACAAACATACATACATCCATACATACATACATACATACAAGTACTCATACATACATACGTACATACGTACATACATACATACATACATACAAAAATACAAAAATACATACATACATCATAAATACATCATACATACATATATACATGCATACATACATGCATACATACATACATATGCATGTATGTATGTATGTATGTATGTATGTATGCATGTATGTATGTATGTATGTATGTATATGTATGTGTATGTATGTATGTATGTATGTATGTATGTATGTGTGTATGTATGTATGTATGTATGTATGTATGTATGTATATATGTATATATGCATGTATGTATGTATGTATGTGTGTGTGTGGGTGTGTGTGAGTGTGTGTGTGTGTGTATGTATGTATGTATGTATGTATGTATACATATATATATATATATATATATATATATATAGATATGTATATATATATACATATATATATGTGTGTGTGTGTCTGTGTCTGTGTGTGTCTGTGTGTGTCTGTGTGTGTGTATGTGTGTGTGTATGTATATGTATGTACATATGTATGTATGTACATTGTATGTATGTATGTATGTATGCATGCATGCAGGCATGTATGTTTATGTATGTCTGCATGCAGATAAGCATGTATGTATGTATGCATGCATGTTTGCAGGTAGGTAGGTAGGTAGGTAGGTAGGTAGGTAGGTGGGTAGGTAGGTAGGTAGGTAGGTAGGTAGGTAGGTTGGTAGGTGGGTAGGTAGGTAGGTAGGAGTAGGTAGGTAGGTAGGTAGGTAGGTAGGTAGGTAGGTAGGTAGGTAGGTAAGTAGGCATGTGTGGAATGTATGTGTATTATGAGCTCTGAAAAAAATAATATACATGGAACATGTGTGTAAATGGGGAAGAGAAGGGGCATCAGAATAGGACGACAAGAATGAGTGGAAGTAAGAGCAGGAGGCGGAAGGAGGAAAATGACCTCCTGTTGAGCGAGCAGCGTCTGCAGGAGCGCGCGCTTGGCCCTTTCCTCCATCTTGTCCATTTGAAGAGATGGGCAGTTGGCAGACAATACTTCAAATATGACACAAGTAAAGAGTCAAAGAAATAGTGACACAATTGTAGATGCAACGACCAGGGCAACGCACAGCTTTCTAGAGTTGCATTTTTATACAGCGCAGAACTCCGATAGAAGTAGAAGTAGAAGTAGTTTAATAGCGCAGAACTCCGATGAGCAGACAGACCCCTTCCCAAAGTTTTTGGGGAGAATTTCGGGGTCTGGGGTGGCGAGACTAAGCTTTACGCCTCTTCTGATACTTCGGGTGACTTCGTACTTGCACTACCTTCTGCGAAGGAGACTGCTTTCCAAGCGACTCCTATCCACTAACACTACTACTACTACTACTACTACTACTACTACTACTACTACTACTACTACTACTACTACTACTACTACTACTACTACTACTACTACTACTACTACTACTACTACTACTACTACTACTACTACTACTACTACTACTACTAGGCCTAGGCCTTCGGTTTAATGAAGTTAACAATTTAACCTCTGGTCTATCCATACAAATCGTTAGCTCAAGAGCTATTGATTTAACTAGATGGTGACCTACGTCTCAAGTTATTAAAGGTAATGAGAAATTATCAAAATATTAAAGTATTAAAATAAAATGACTTCGATTAAAAATATTAAAATAAAATAAAATAATAATAATAATAATAATAATATAATAATAAAATAGTAATAACAATAATAATAAATATATATGGAATTAACAAATATATATATGTATATATATATTAATATATATAAATATATATATATAAATATATATATATATATATATATATATATATATATATATATATATATTAGATTAATCTTTTATGAAGTCAAAGTAAAGTTCTAGTTCAGTGAGGAACGAGAAAAAAAAAAAAAAAAAAAAAAAAAAAAAAAAAAAAAAAAAAAAAAAAAAAAAAAAAAAAAAAACGGAAATATATATAATAATATAATATATATATATATGTATATATATGTTGAAAGAGTTATATTCTCACTCAGTACTATATATTATATATATACATAAATATATAATATATATATTTATATATATATGTTGAAAGTGTTATATTCTCACTCAGTACTATATATAACGGTGGCACTCGCAAAAGCTGGTAGACACGAGGTGACTCCCCAAGGGGGTTTGGCCAACCACTCCGGCTTAGGATGTGATCAACGCTGAACTTGTCCCACACTCAGGTATCATCTGATGATGAGGTGTCCAACGCCCTCTTTAGGCCCGTAGGCAGTGTCAGGATTCTTGCATCCTTAAGAGATATGCTTTGAGTTCCTTTTTGAATTCTACTTTGTATGAGATATCTCTTAGGTGCTCTGGCAGCTTATCCCATTGTGCTTGTGCTGCTCTGCTGTATTGACCCGTCGTTGAGTCGTTGTACATGTGTTTCTTTGATGACCGCCTAGTGTTGTAGTTATGAACAGCTGTGATTGGTCGGATATTGTTGTAGTGAAGGGGAAGGAAAGCCTTGAAGGCTGGGTAAATAAGGGAGTGTGCATCCATGCATACGCTGTACTTATACATGTTAAGTATGTTGAGTAAGCGTAGTTTGGCAAAAAGAGGCTTGGTAGGTGTTCTCCATGATTTGAGACATATCAGACGGACTATACGTTTTTGGATGATAATGAGTGGATGTATAATGGTGTTGTAGTCATCAGATCCCCATATAGAGATACCATACATAAGTAGGGGGTATACATGTGCATAGTAAAGTTGGAGGGACTACTACTACTACTACTACTACTACTACTACTACTACTACTACTACTACTACTACTACTACTACTACTACTACTACTACTACTACTACTACTACTACTAGGCCTAGGCCTTCGGTTTAATGAAGTTAACAATTTAACCTCTGGTCGATCCATACAAATCGTTAGCTCAAGAGCTATTGATTTAACTAGATGGTGACCTACGTCTCAAGTTATTAAAGGTAATGAGAAATTATTAAAATATTAAAGTATTAAAATAAAATGACTTAGATTAAAAATATTAAAATAAAATAATAATAATAATAATAATAATAATAATAATAATAATAATAATAATAATAATAAAATAGTAATAACAATAATAATAAATATATATGGAATTAACAAATATATATATGTATATATATATATATATTAATATATATATATATATATATATATTAGATTAATCTTTTATGAAGTCAAAGTAAAGTTCTAGTTCAGTGAGGAACGAGAAAAAGAAAAAAAAAAGAAAAAAAAAAGAAAGAAAAAAAGAAAAAAAAAGAAAGAAAAAAAGAAAAAAAAAAACGGAAATATATATAATAATATAATATAATATAATATATATATATGTATATATATGTTGAAAGAGTTATATTCTCACTCAGTGCTATATATTATATATATACATAAATATATATAATAGATATATTTATATATATATGTTGAAAGTGTTATATTCTCACTCAGTACTATATATAACGGTGGCACTCGCAAAAGCTGGTAGACACGAGGTGACTCCCCAAGGGGGTTTGGCCAACCACACTCCGGCTTAGGATGTGATCAACGCTGAACTTGTCCCACACTCAGGTATCATCTGATGATGAGGTGTCCAACGCCCTCTTTAGGCCCGTAGGCAGTGTCAGGATTCTTGCATCCTTAAGAGATATGCTTTGAGTTCCTTTTTGAATTCTGCTTTGTATGAGATATCTCTTAGGTGCTCTGGCAGCTTATCCCATTGTGCTTGTGCTGCTCTGCTGTATTGACCCGTCGTTGAGTCGTTGTACATGTGTTTCTTTGATGACCGCCTAGTGTTGTAGTTATGAACAGCTGTGATTGGTCGGATATTGTTGTAGTGAAGGGGAAGGAAAGCCTTGAAGGCTGGGTAAATAAGGGAGTGTGCATCCATGCATACGCTGTACTTATACATGTTAAGTATGTTGAGTAAGCGTAGTTTGGCAAAGAGAGGCTTGGTAGGTGTTCTCCATGATTTGAGACATATCAGACGGACTATACGTTTTTGGATGATAATGAGTGGATGTATAATGGTGTTGTAGTCATCAGATCCCCATATAGAGATACCATACATAAGTAGGGGGTATACATGTGCATAATAAAGTTGGAGGAGGATGTGAGTGGGAAGTAGGCTGTTCACATAACGAAACATTTGGACGAATGGTTGAAGGCGGAATATAATAGATTGTATATGTTCACGGAAGGACAGGTTGCTTTGGATGATTGTACCTAATACTTTTACCTTTCGTTCTTGTTGGAGCCTCTTGCAGTCGATAGTCAAGTCGAGCTGCACCTTCTGTTCGTGCTTGTGGAAGATAGTGTAGGTGGTTTTGGTGGGGTTGGGTACTAGGTTATGTCTGTAGAAATAGTGGACAAGGTTCGTTGTATCAGTTTGTGCTTGCTCTTGTTCTTTATTCTTAGCAGCAATGATAAGTGTGGTGTCATCTGCGTATGCAAAGACTGTCCCGTGTGTTAGTGAAAGTATAATACCGTTGATGTATAGAATGAAGAGCGTTGTTGAGAGTGTGCTACCTTGCGGGATCCCATGTGTGATCTTGCGTGGATAAGAACGAGCATATTGGGTAAATACTGTTTGGTATCGTTTTGTGAGGTATGATTTAAAAAAGGTAGTGGTGTTATCGCTAAAATTTATATTATTTCGTAGTTTATGGACGAGTGTTTCATGATCTATAGTGTCATAGGCTTTCGATAGGTCAATAAATAGAGCAAGTACATACCTTCCTGGGCCTTTGAGGTTTTGGATGTGATTTAAGATAGTTTGTGTAGTGATTGTTGTGTTCGAGTGTGGTCGGAAGGCGTATTGAGTTCGGGAGAGGATGTCGTACCTGGTAAGGTGGGCCATCAGTTGCTTGTTGAGTATAGTGTCAAAGACCTTAGCAATAATCGGCAGTAGCGAGATAGGTCTGTAATTCTCAGGCAGCGTTCTATCTTTAGCTTTATATATTTCAATAACTTTATTTATTTTTAGTGCATCAGGGTATTGGTTATGTTCTATAGCTTTATTAAAGAGCTTTGTTAATATCGGGGCAATGTACTTTGTAAGGTCTTGCATGATGGCTGGTTTTATTTTGTTTATATCTTCTGCTTTCTTTCTGTTAATTGCTTTCAGTGTATCAACTACATCATCCTGCAAAATGCGTTTGAGTGTAAAGGGAGGCAGTTGTCTCTGTGTTAGGTCTATTTCCTCTTCTCTGACTTTATGTTCTTGGGGGATTTGGGCACTGACCTTGGAGCCGACCGTCGTGTAGTGTCTGTTGAGTGCATTGGCAATACCTTTGGGGTCGGTGATTACCTTATCATCTACGCGGAGTTGGGTGGGCGAGGTCTTCAGACCTTGTGTCTGTGGGATCAGCTTTCTCAACGCATTCATACGTTTTTTTGGATCGTGACTTAGTTTTTCCATTAAGGTAGTCATGTATGCTTTCTTAGCTTTCTTAATCTCTCTATTAGTTTTATTTCTATGCTTATTATACTTAGTTCTATTACTTTTAACTGGGCGTGCTATTTTTATTTCATACAGTTCTCTTTGTTTCTTAATCATAGCTCTAATTTCATTATTGCACCATGGTTTCCATTTTCGTTTCTTTACACGCTTTTCATACTTTTCTACCACTGCCTTGATAGCTGTATGTATTTTATTTATATAATTATTAGGCGTATCGTTATTTAGTTCTGGGTCAAGAACTTGCTTAAGTTCATAAATTATTTCTTCTGTTATTATTTCCTTCTTGACTTCATATCTCTTATTACTTAGGATTTTATTATTATTTTTCTTATGTGTGATTGGGGTGTGAAAGATAGCATAGATGGGATGGTGATCAGAGATGCATGTAGGTAAGACATCAGATGTGATATCGCAGGTGAGTGTCGTTAATATAACATCAAGCAATGTATGGCTCTTTGCTTTGCGGGTGGGATTTTTGATTGTGGTGAAGAGGTTGTTGATTGCAAGGAAGTCACATACCTGTTTTGTAGGGCGCAAGAGATCAAGGTTAAGGTCACCAACAATCGTGATGCTGGTGTGTGGGGAGGCAGAGAGGATACCTTGCATGTAGTTTTGGAGCTCTTGGAAGAAAGCGCAGTCGTAGGATTGTGAGATTGGTCTTTTGTAGATATGGAATATGGTGTGGATTGGATTATTTTTATGTTCTGTGCTGTGTATCTGCATGATTACGCCAGAGGCGATTTTAGATTCAGAGATTGTGATGTGCATATCGTTTTTATAGTAGACCGACACATCTGTGGTATGATAGGATGTGTATGTTGGGATTGGGAAGTGAGTGTGTGGTGTACCTGGTGTTATTTTGGATTCCGTAAGTGATATAATGTCTGGGATGAAGTGAGTGCAGTCAGGGTTGGATAGATGGTTAAGTAGGGTTTGGTGGCTTCCTGTTATACCACGGATATTCGTATGATATATAGAGAAGTGTTTGTTTACCTTGGGGGGAAGAGATGTGAGGTGTGGGTGTATGATTTGTGCTGGTGGGTGCGGTGCATTGTTGCAATTGGGTTGAGTCTGTTCTGGTAGGTGTTCCAGGGGTAGGAGGTTGGGCTGTAATAAGGAGCTCATGGCTTACTGCGGTGCCTCACTGGCAGGGAACGTCGAACTGGAACTAGACATGGTTGCATTTCCTGACCTGTTGGTCCTTGGGGAGGCAGATGAGTGGTCTGACTCACAGTTCTTGAAGTGGTTCTTCAAGTACTGAATTAAAAAATTAAAGTATTAAAATAAAATGACTTAGATTAAAAATATTAAAATAAAATAATAATAATAGTAATAATAATAATAATAATAATAATAATAATAATAATAATAATAATAGTGCTTCTCTGTCAATGGCTGATGCATTTCTGCACATGCGCCTCCATCGTCTCACCCGTGAGGGGAGTACGAAGAATTGACGATAAGCTCTAATGACACCCCCGCAAGGGCAGTTCCAACACTTCCAGACGGGGGCCGGTATGTTCAATGAAAATACTGGTCCAGACGGATCGGTATGTTCAATGAAAATACTGGTGGCACCGACGGGAATCGAACTGGTGACAGGGCCCAGATGGTAGAACTTGACCACTGGGCTATCACGGTGTCCAAAATAATAATAATAATAATAATAATAAAATAGTAATAACAACAACTACTACTACTACTACTACTACTACTACTTCTACTACTACTACTACTACTACTACTACTACTACTACTACTACTACTACTACTACTACTACTACTACTACTACTACTACTACTACTAGGCTAGGCTAGGAAGGGTAACTGTTTTGTCTTATTCAGCCAACGGAAAAAACGATAAAAATAACCCGATAATGATGCAGTGTTTGCAATCATAACCGCGTTAAATTTATGTTTTAACCCGAATTACAGCTTCACCATAAGAGTGGAGAGCAGAACGTATTACACAAATCGCAAAACACAAGGCTTTTTTGATTTAACTAGGTAATCCTGATCCACTGTTTTGCCTACTACTACTACTGCTACTACTACTACTACTAGGCCCAGGCCTTCGATTTAATGACGTTAAGAAATTTAACCTCTGGTCATCCATACAAATCGTTAGCTCAAGAGCTATTGATTTAGCTAGATGGTGACCTACTTCTCAAATTATTAATAATAATGAAAAATAAATTATTACAAAAATATTAAAAATAAAAATAGATTGAAAGTATTAAAATAAAATAAAGATAAAATAGAGAAGAAATAAAAGTAAAAATGAAATGACATAAAAAAGATTATATATATATATATATATTTATTATATATATATATATTATATGTATAGACATATATATACACACATATATATATGGAGTTAATAGAAAAAAAAAATCCTTCGTCTTTTTCTCATTAATGCTTACTGTAAAAAAAAAAAAAAAAAAAAAAAAAAAAAAAAAAAAAAAAGAGGTAAATATGTATAGATATCATATAATATTATATATATATGTATATATATATTATATGTATATATATATATATATGTATATATATATTTGTATATGTATATATATACGTTGAGGGTATTATAATCCTCAGTTGTATATATAACGGTGGCGCTCACAAATGCTGGAAGACACGAGGTGACTCCCCAAGGGGGTTTGGCTAACCACACTCCGGCTTAGGATGTGATCAACGCTGAACTTGTCCCACACTCAGGTATCATCTGATGATAAGGCGTCCAACGCCCTCTTTAGGCCCGTAGGCAGTGTCATGATTGCTGCAGCTGTAAGAGATACGCCTTGAGTTCAGTTTTGAATTCAGCTTTGTAAGAGATGTCTCTCAGATGTTCTGGTAGCTTATCCCATTGTGCTTGTGCGGCTCTGCTGTACTGATCAGTCTTAGAGTCGTTGTACATGTGTTTCCTTGATGATCGCCTAGTGTTGTAGTTATGAACAGCTGTAATTGGTCGGATATTATTGTAGTGGAGGGGTAGGAAAGCCTTGAAGGCTGGGTAAACAAGGGAGTGTGCATCCATGCATACGCTATATTTATACGTGTTAAGTATGTTGAGTAGGCGTAGTTTGGCAAAAAGTGGTTTGGTAGGTGTTCTCCATGATTTGAGGCAGATCAGACGTACTATACGTTTTTGGATGATAATAAGTGGATGTATAATGGTGTTGTATTCATCAGATCCCCATATAGAGATACCATACATAAGTAGGGGGTATACATGTGCATAGTAGAGTTGGAGGAGGATATGGGTGGGAAGTAGGCTGTTCACATAGCGAAACATTTGGACAAACAGTTGAAGGCGGACCACAATAGATTGTATATGTTCACGGAAGGACAGGTTGCTTTGGATGATTGTACCTAATACTTTTACCTTTCGTTCTTGTTGGAGCCTCTTGCCGTCGATAGTCAAGTCGAGCTGCACCTTCTGTTCATGCTTGTGGAAGATGGTATAGGTGGTTTTGGTGGGGTTAGGTACTAGGTTATGTCTGTGGAAGTAACGGACAAGGTTAGTTGTATCAGTTTGTGCTTGTTCTTGAAGTTGCTCTTTATTCTTAGCTGCAATGATGAGTGTGGTGTCATCTGCATATGCAAAGACTTTCCCGTGTGTTAGTGAGAGTATAATATTGTTGATGTACAGAATGAAGAGCGTTGTTGATAGTGTGCTACCTTGCGGGATCCCATGTGTGATCTTGCGTGGGTAGGAACGAGCATATTGGGTAAATACGGTTTGGTATCGTTTTGTGAGATATGATTTGAAAAAGGTGGTGGTGTTATCGCTAAAATTTATATTATTTCGTAGTTTATGGACGAGTGTTTCATGATCGATGGTGTCATAAGCTTTCGATAGGTCGATAAATAAAGCAAGCACATACCGTCCTGGGCTTTTGAGGTTTTGGATGTGATTTAAAATGGTTTGTGTGGTGATTATTGTGTTCGAATGTGGTCGGAAAGCATATTGAGTTCGGGAGAGGATGTCGTACCTGGTAAGGTGGGCCATCAGTTGCTTGTTGAGTATAGTGTCAAAGACCTTAGCAATAATCGGCAGTAGCGAGATAGGTCTGTAGTTCTCAGGCAGCGTTCTATCTTTAGCTTTATATATTTCAATAACTTTATTTATTTTTAGTGCATCTGGGTATTGGTTATGTTCTATAGCTTTATTAAAGAGCTTTGTTAATATCGGGGCAATGTATTCTGTAAGGTCTTGAATTATGGCTGGCTTTATTTTTTTTATATCTTCTGCTTTGTTTCTGTTTATTGCTTTCAGTGTCTCGACTACATCATCCTGCAAAATGCGTTTGAGTGTAAAGGTAGGCAGTTGTCTCTGTGTTAGGTCTCTTTTCTCTTCTCTGACTTTATGTTCTTGGAGGATTTGGGCACTGACCTTGGAGCCGACCGTAGTGTAGTGTCTGTTGAGTGCATTGGCAATACCTTTGGGGTCGGTGATTACCTTATCATCTACGCGGAGCTGGGTGGGCGACGTCTTCAGACCCTGTGTCTGTGGGATCAACTTTCTCAACGCATTCATACGTTTTTTTGGGTCGTGACTTAGTTTTTCCTTTATGGGAATCATGTATGCTTTCTTAGCTTTCTTAATCTCTCTATTAGTTTTATTTCTATGCTTATTATACTTAATCTTATTACTTTCAACTGGGCGTGCTACGTTATTTCATACAGTTCTCTTTGCTTCTTAATCATAGCTCTAGTCTCATTATTGCACCATGGTTTCCATTTTCGTTTCTTTATACGTTTTTCATACTTTTCTTCCACTGTCTTTATAACTGTATGTATCTTATTTATATAATTATTAGGCGTATCGTTATTCAGTTCTGGGTCAAGAACTTGCTTAAATTCATTAATTGTTTCTTCTGTTATTTTTTCCTTCTTATCTTCATATCTCTTATTACTTAGGGTTTTATTATTATTTTTCTTATGCGCGATTGGGGTGTGGAAGATAGCGTAGATGGGGTGGTGGTCAGAGATGCATGTAGGTAAAACATCAGATGTGATATCGCACCTGAGTGTTGTTAAGATAACATCAAGCAATTTTTGGCTCTTTGCTTTGCGGGTGGGATTTTTGATTGTGGTGAAGAGGTTATTGAGCAAGGAAGTCACATACCTCTTTGGTAGGGCGCAAGAGGTCAAGGTTAAGGTCACCAACAATCGTGATGCTAGTGTGTGGGGAGGCAGAGAGGGTACCTTGCATGTGGTTTTGGAGCTCCTGGAAGAAAGCGCCGTCGTAGGATTGTGAGATTGGTCTTTTGTAGATATGGAATATGGTGTGGATTGGATTATTTTTATGTTCTGTGCTGTGTATCTGCATGATTATGCCAGAAGCTTTTGAGATTTTAGATTCAGAAATTGTGATGTGCATGTAGTTTTTATAGTAGACGGACACATCGGTGGTATGGTAGGATGTTTATGTTGGATTTGGAAAGTGGGTGTGTGGTGTACCTGGTGTTATTTTGGATTCAGTAAGTGATATAATGTCTGGGATGAAGTGAGTACAGTCAGGGTTGGATAGATGGTTAAGTAGGGTTTGGTGGCTTCCTGTTATACCGCGGATATTTGCATGATATATAGAGAAGTGTTTGCCTTGGGGGGAAAGATGTGAGGTGTGGGTGTATGATGTGTGCTGGTGGGTGCGATGGTGTATTGTTGGGC
>WBZZ01006755.1:102500-127500 GCA_019918135.1 Paulinella micropora | reverse complement strand
CATTTCATAAAGAAGTAACTTAATGGTTTTTACAATATCCATGGAATTTTTTTAGTGTATGACAGATTTATTTTCTCGGGAATCGTTCTTAAAGAATGGGATCAAAATTGCCTCCATGATTCGCCCTACAATTTATCAAGGTATGAAGGTCTCTCCTTTTTTTTTTTTTTTTTTTTTTTTTTTTTTTTTTTTTTTTTTTTTTCACTGAACGACTTTTAACATTTGCGTCTACGATTCTGCTCGGCCCGGCCGCGAGTCTCTTTGGCAGCCTTGCCGTGACTACTCGTTCGTTCCTTTACCTCAAGCGTCCAAAGCGACTAACAATGATCAGTCATTACATCCCATCTCGCAGCACGCATTCGCACCACTGTCACAGTGACACTGACTGTCTCACCTTCATCTTTCCGCTCTGCCTCCAATTTCATGTATGCGTAATTTTTCTCAGCTTGAAGGCTCTTACCACAACTCAGGCTAGTAGTATTTTCTCTTACCATTTGCACTCATTCAGTCCTACGCCGACTTTGAGCAGCACTGGTATTCTCTATTTGCTTACTTACCAATAGTAACGGTTATCATCTGCCAACTTCCAAAACCTACGGTAGCCCGGGGTGTTAGTTTTCCCGTGACAGCAGTGTTACGATGGCGGCTTGATCATCTTGCCTCAGACAGATAGTTATTAATACTTGAAGCAATACACGTTGAATGAAAGTTTCTATTGAAAGAGTGATTGCGTAATCAAGAATCGAAAATTTTTATGTTATATAATAGCAATTACCAAATGACACTGCCCCCTAGTATTAATACCCAGCTGCTGACCCCCCTTTCCCCCTTTCGGAAAAACAACAGCAGTGGCAACAACAACAACAGCAACGACAGGATATAATGCAAGCTAACATGCAAGGTAAGTCTAAAGGTTTTGAAAATTGATGGGAGTAGCATGAAAATGAAAGATTTTAATGTATTTTAAATTTTTAAAAAATTAAAATTTGAATTTCTAGCAGTTACAGCTGTTTTTCGATCGTTAGCAATTTCTTGGCTAGATAGTGGTAACAAATTCAAGTTTGGCTTGCCTGAGCTTGGTTTTTCTTTGTTTTTATGTTGTTTTACATCAAAATCAATGTAATTATATTTAATTTATTAAATTCGAATGATATTACTTCAAATTCGAATTCAAATTCAATTGTCGGACTAGAAACTTCAATTTCAAGTTGGTGGCACTGGTGGCAGCCACTCACTTATAGTCGTTATACATACTCCGACCACCGACTACTTAAACTTGACTCTACTTTGTCAGAATCTTCGTAAATCTTTCTTTCAATTACTTGATCTAAAAGAGCGCGTGTCGAGGTTGTAAAAACAAAAAATCAGCCTCTAAAATCCTCTGGCACAACTTTCAAAGCTTTGGAACACTCTCGGCCATTCGTTTTGGCACTACTTCGTCATTTTTTTCACAAATCAAGTTTTCATTTCAACCATATCACCAAAGTTGGAGCGACCCTGGCTTGTGCGTTTGGAATAATTTTTATACACTACTCATTATCTGGGTTTACATGAATGAGTATGGCTATGTATTGATATGTACGTATGTAAGTATGTAATTGTATGTATGTATGTATGTATGTATGTATGTATGTATGTATGTCGCTACACGTGTATTGCATATATTCTATGCATACGCATATATAAACCCTTTTCCGTGTACCGGATGCACGAACACGGAGCATGATTTTCTATCTATCTCTGTTAATTGCAGGTTTTGCAGCGAATTTTTTGCGGACGCGGCGCGGGCCTGGCTGGGCCTGCCGCGCCAACGTAACCGACGTAACGGCTGCTCGTGCCGGTGCAGGCTTCCCGGCGCCTAGAGCAGACAGCGAGCGAGCGAGAAAGTATCTGTATGTATGCGCGCGCGCGCGCGCGCCCGTGTGTGTGTGTGTGTGTGTGTGTGTGTTGGGTGTGTGTGTGTGTGTGTGTGTGTGTTAGGGGGGGGGGGGGGGTGGTGTGAGGGTTGCAGGGTGTGAGGACGACGGCTGGAGGAAAAGGGGAGGATGAAGAAGTGTAGCAGTAAAGAAAAGAAAGAGAGCATTGTGACGAATAATCTTTTTGCGTCTCGGTGTCCTCCTTTTTTATTCTTTTTTTTTTCTCCCTTACTTGCTCTTTTATTTTTTCCTGTTTTTATTTCTATCAGCTAGACATAGGTTACCGAGCATGATGCGCTTGAACTCGTCGGAGCCCTGTCTGGCCAGGTTGGGCGGCAGCAGGTCCGTCTCGTCTGCCACCGCCATGTAGACCCCCGCCCGCCTGTCAGCCCAGGCCAAATCCCATGGGTAACCTAACAAGCTCACTGTAGGCGGCGCTGCCACTTGCTGGAGGTGCACCTGCTGCTGCTGGAGCTGGAGCTGGCGGCAGCGCTGGCATGGGAGCTTGTGGACGACGCGCCTGTTTTTGAGTCTGCCTCCACAAGATCGTCTTCCAATGGTTGTCCAGAGCTGTGTGCGCTGCAACATCATGACAGCAGCCAATCATATTGGATGGGAAATACAAAGCTTGGGACGCCATGGGGCAATGAGTGGGAATGAACCTGGAGGAACTGGCGACGCGCAGCTGGTCGACAGGGTGCCGGCCCATGCGCTCAAAGCTGCTCAGCAAGGCCTCCACGTAGTCGGGGGGCTTTGAGGCTGGCCGAGCAGAGACATAGATACCACCAACACAAATTACACACGTACAATATGCACGTACTCACTCACTCACTCACTCACTCACTCACTCACTCTAACTCTCGCAGACGTGCACATATCACGCAAACGCAGATATAAAATGTGAAGAGTAATAGGTTGTCAAGACCACCATGGCGAAAAAAATGGAGAAATAATAGGATAGACAGCCCTCCTTCCATCCTTTCTTTTCCCCTTTCATTTATGCTTTTCTTTTTCCTCTTTCTTTCTCTAGATGGATCACAGAAAGGATAGAAAAGAGGCAGAAATGATTGAACTTCTCTACTTCCATCCAGTTCTTTCTTTCTGGGCTTTGCTTTTTCCTTCTTTCAATCGTTATGATGAAATTGTTTTGTATCAATAATTTGACACCGTGGTACATGACTGGAGGACGCTGTTCTTGTGCTGTGCAGTTGATCAGTGGACGTCGAGCACCTAATTTCCTCTGGAGCTCGTTGCATGCATCGGGAGTGTTGCCTCGAGACTTGAAGACAGACCTGCACAAGGCGTATCAAGAAGTTGCCATGTACAGTGGCGCTTCACGGTACATTATGTGGAAAGACAACTTGAGCTGGATAATCCCGAGTTTCTATGGAATGGCTCTAACAAGCGTGTTTACCCTGCTGGTCTGATTGTGTTGTGTTGAAGCTTACCACGCGGTCAGGTGGCAACTCCCACGGTATTTATTATCTGGTACGGAAAACCACTTGAGATGGCGGAACAAGCCTAAAGACAGATGCGCGCGAGGTGAGACAAAGCACGCACGCAAAGTAAATTCCGAATCGCAAATAACGAGGTTGCTTTACTGGTTATACAACCTATTGTATCCAATACTTTTGTCTCAACCGTTGTGGGGGAACGCAAATCTACACGGTCAAAATGGTTGAGCTGCCGGGCAGGGAAAGAGAGTGGGCAAGCCAACTCAACTGTTTCATACACATGTCTTTCTAGCTCGATCCAACTGATGAGAATAGAAACAGAGGGGTAGGGATCTGTATTCATTCAAACTTGGAACCAAATATTTATATGCCTACCCTTGTTTTATCCTATCCTATCGCCTTTGGTACTAACATTAATAATGGCTTTTTACAACCTCGTGCCTGTTATCGAAAGATCTGCATATTCAAATAAAATTACCATTATGTGGTGACTGCATTAAAACTTAGAGTGGAATGGATATGTTTGTAAATTGTCGGAAAAAAGCAACAGCAACAATAACAAGAAAGAACAACTACACAGACATTTACAACTTGTGTGACAGATGTGCACGTGGATACGTGTGCATGCATGTGAGAGTCTAGGAAACGCTTGGGTGGACCGTGGCGTGTCCCGTTGGTGTGATGTTGCTTCTTATCCAGCTCTGTCATGCGATCCGCCGCGGTGGCGAGATTCACCAGGTAGCTGGCACAGCAGAGCAGGCAGGCTCAGGTCGTTGGCACAGCAGTGCAGGCTCAGCATTCAGCGAGAACAAAGGCAGGTGTGTATGCGTGTTGGTGGCACCTGGGGCACTGCGGGAACGTGCAGTGGTGCTTCAGCAAGCCTACAAAGAGATATAAAGAGATCAGCCAGACACACACTACGCTGCCCGCATGTGTAGTGGAGGGTCCTTCTTGCCTGTTTCCAAGCGGATGAGTTGGTCGTATTTGGGACGTTTGGCGTTCATGAATGCTACCTAAAGCATCAAGGGATAAACATATTTTCATTATATATATATATATATATATAACCTATATGCATGCAAATATTTTGATGCGAAGAAAATTCGCATTTGTATATATACATATATATATATTTTGTACATATATATATTTTGTATATATATAAATATATATATATATATATATATATATATATATAACCTATATGCATGCAAATATTTTGATGCGAAGAAAATTCGCATTTGTATATATATATATATATAATATATATATACAAATGCGAATTTTCTTCGCATCAAAATATTTGCATGCATATAGGTATGTATGCATGCAGGTATGTATGCCTATCATATACTCGTTGTATAACCACGGAAATTATCATCAGCCGTTGCTACGCGACAATAGTAACGCAACAACAAGAGGGTGCTCGTATGCCTCTGTTTTTCTACATCTAAACAAACAAACAACCAAACGAAGAAAGGTTTGTGCCACACCTTAGCCATACATCTACCACTAGATAAATTGGCAGAACCCACACAATTTTTCAGGGCAAGGTACACAAGCAGAGGAGAACCTCCTCCTCGGAAAACAGGTTCGGTGCGCCGCTATGCGTGCGAAGGAATGCCAACTGATTCGCCTGCACCCACCAGCAAGTCAGTGGCTGCAGGGACTGATTTGCAGTGCAGGCATCCCACATACTCGATACGCTCAGAGCGACTGCGTCCTTGAATGTTATCTAACAAAGAATGTATTCGAGTTTCCTGGAACCAGGCCCACATCCCAGAGTCAAGCATTTAGGATTTGTTTTCTGTAACGCAAGATACTGGCAATCAACCCAAACCATGTATAAGGCCTTATAACGCATGTTTGTTGGAACAGATGCTATGTCTTCATACGACATCTGCTGTGGCATGGAGGAAAGAACGGGTGCTGGGACTGGAGAAGGACCCGCAGCTGCTCGAGACGGGAGGCTTGCAACCTGCCGTAGTGCGCCTTGGCCAACCGCGCCTACGAGTGCACTCCACAGTCAATTCGTCAGGCTTGAATAGAAGATATGAAATGCCTAGCAACCAAGCAGCATACTGAAGAAACCGAAGCGTGGGCTCACAAAAACACACAGACACACATACGCAAACATGGAAGCACCAAAAGTTGTATTTACTGCGGAGGGCTCATGAAAGGAGTAAGAAATACTCACTTTTTTTTCGGCAAGTAAGGCGCCGTACTCCAGCGCACGGACCTCCCGGGCGAGGTCGTGTAGCACCTAGAGCAAGGCATGGAGCAAGGCATGGAGCACAGGCATGGAGCACAGGCATGGAGCAAGGCATGAAGCAAGGCATGGAGCACAGGCATGGAGCACAGGCATGGAGCAGGCCATGCACACCTCAGCCATGGACTGGACATGCAAGCAAGCATATGACCACCAAACAAAAATAGCACACACGTGTGCACGAATAAGAAAGTGCGTCTATGAGTATTTTTACGGAATCGAACATGTACATACGCATTATTCTTAGACAAAGAGGACAGAGCAAGATAGGGAGTATATAGATGGATAGATCCACATATATATATGATAAAAGGCACAAGTAAGATAGATTTGATGTAGATTATAAATAGATGGAGATGTAGATATAGGTGTAGATATTTGCAGACACATGTTTATACTTATATAGTTGTAAATATATTATTTATATACATACATACATACATACATACATACATACATATATATATATATATATATATATCTTGAATTTTCATAATTAGTTTCAAAAAATCATTATATATGTATACATATATATATATACGGACGCTCATGTACAATATATAATCTGTTACATGCATTTGTATATTTTATATACGATACTCCATGTAGAATTTTTTATGTAGGTTTCCTGGACGGGTTGTAACAGGGAGGGCAGCCCGTGGCGGCGCGACTTGGAGTCATGGTAGCGCAGACCCTGCCCACAAAGCCCACACGCACGCACGCGCGCTCAGACAGACAGACAGACAGACAGACACACACACACACACACACACATGTTCCTGTCTGGCCAGATCCTCTACGCTCACGTTCTTTGCAGCAGAGCGAGCGCTTTCACGGCCAGAGCGAACACAGGAAGCCAAAGGAGTATTCTACATTAAAATATTGGACAGACCACAAAGTGCGGATGGAGCTGTGGATGGCTTATGCTATGCGTGCAGCTAGATTGATTGCCTGGGCAAAGAGGGCTATTTGAACGTCCTTGGCCTCGAAGGGGGCGTTGTCAGGGAGATAACGCTGGATGAAGCTGCCCATAGTTGCGCGCGACATTTCTGCCAGCAAGTGCTGAATCAGCTCTTGGCTGTAGTTGCCGCTGTCTAGCTCGTCTTCCCAAGCGGGCTGCATGCGAGAGAAGTCATGCAGAGCATGTGCCAGCTCAAGGCAAGCCACCACATTCTGTGGAGACACGTTGGTGACGGACGGCCGCGCAAAAAAATTGCTCGAGTGTTTGAGGATGGAACGGCGATCATACTCGCTGGAATGTTTCACCATGGCAGGATCGGGATCTGGTTTGCCATCCTCAGTCGGCTGGATTATGGACTCCTTCTTGACTTTGAGGAACTTTTTGAGGAGTTTATGTGAGATGGCGCGACCATCAAAGCTGGTAGGCATAGAATCGGCAGGGCGCCCCGCTGACCCTGCTTTCACCTTCTTCTTCTTCTGTATATCTGTGCCCGTTCTGCTGGCAGGAGTGCCCTTGGCAGCTTGCGTCCCTGTGTTCAGTTCTTGTTGAGCTGTTAGCTTGACAAAGACGCGGCAGTCACGTGAAACAGCTTCTGCCATCAGTGCCATGGCAACCTCCGCCAGGCCTGTTCCTGCGAACGAGCGAGGCCGGTTGTCTGCTTCTTTTTCCCTATTGTCTGTTTGTGCACCCTGAGGCAGTGGAAAGAGTGGTTGAGTTGCCTGCGGCAAGGCAAGCAGGGGCCCTAGCAACTTGGCTAGTGACACAACGTCTGCAGGCGGCGCCTCTGTCATGTATTTGCCCGGTGTTGGGCCGGACAGCATCTTCAGAAGGTCCACCCAGTAACCACTTCCCTCTTCCACTTCGCCCTTTGCTTTCTGTTTGGCTGCAGCCCGCGTAGCGCCCAATCGCCAGCGCAAGGACGCCAATAGGTCCAAAACAGTACATACCATCGCCTCCGAACGCAGCGCGGAAGACATCAGTTGCGTGCACCCTGTGACCAGAGCAGACATATCTAGCGCAGTACCCTGAGATGGCAGGGACAGCTCCGGATTTCGGGTGAATAAAACAGCAAGATAAGCACGGTAGAGGGGAGAGCGCAGGTAGCGAGTGCAGGCGACACTGGCGCGGGGGTCGCGCACGACGAGCACGTCTTGGACCGGCCGGCCCAGACTGTCCGTCAAGTGCGCTCCTGCGTCGAGCGCGCACATGGCCGTGGCGGAGTCGCCCCGGTCTGCGCTCAGGTAGGTCACTTTGATCTGCCAGGGGTTGATGATTGCAGCTTCGCTCCGTTCCACTTGACAAAGGAAGCCAACCTGGCCATAAGCATACAGCAAATCAGACACTGTAGCATCTGCAGGCAGGCCACTACTTCGGGCTCCTTCCACCATCTGACTAAGGTGTCCCCATGCAGTCATACGAGAGAAGCGACTGCAGTGTTCCAGAGGGCTTGGCTCAGCGGGAGCGTCGTCAATAGAGATCTGTGCCAGACGAGCGAGCATCTCTGCTGCGCTCAACGGCCATCCTTCTTGCTTCGCCTGTTCTTGTAGTGCCTTGGCACTTCTTTCTTGCTGCGCTCGTCGGAGCGTTTTGGCTCCGTACTTGCGATCTTGCACGGACACCAACCATTGTGCGGTCTGGTCGGACCGTGCAGCAGCCAGAGCCAGCAGTCGAGCCTCGCTCACAGAATTCAAAAGAGAACTGAGTCCATGCACTAAGCGGAGCTTTTCTCTCATCATCTGCATTCTGTTCTGCGGGCTAGCTTTCCGAAGCGCCTTGACATCAAAGTTCTGCGCTCGCACTGCCTTTACCACCTCCTTGAGCCAAGACAGCGCGGAACTCACGTCGCGACCCATCATAGCCCCGATCTTGACGTCGTCCACAGACTGCGTGAGCAGAGTCAGCAAGGCGTGTTGGGGCAGCGCGCGGTGGTCGGCCCAGTAGCCAGGCACAGTCACCGACACACTGCGATCAGATTCGTTCGGGTCTAGCGATCGTATGGTAACGTTTCGTGGAACCTCTCCTCGATACAAAAGGGTCGCTGATCCATCAGCTCGCAATCTCACCTTTATATCTGGCGCGAGGTGGGTGCGCAAGAGTGTCAAATTTCCCAGAAAGCCCTCCCCGAGGTTGCCCTCATCTGCAGTCAGTCGCAGGAAAGAAGAGCTAGAAGACAGCGCGTTCTTAGCATCCTGTGCGACAGCCTTGAGCAATCCCGGCAACTGCGACCGCTTGGGGACGAATGGCAAGATGTGTTCTTCGTGCGCAACGCAGGTGCTAGTCTGTTGCTTGAGAGCAAGCAGATTCCGCGTACTCAACGTCGCCCCAAACCCCACCACTTGCACTGCCAGATGCACACCCCCTTGGTCTAGCCTTGTTCTATGTGCCCGCAAAGTCTTCTCCCACAACTCCTGCCGGCCCTTCCCGTGCAGTTGCCCGTCGTTCGTCACGACGAGAAGAAGATATACAGGACGGGCAGTATTGGCTTGCTGGATTTGCAAGTTTTGTTGGCGTTCCCGCAGCTGCTGTAACACCAGCTTCTGACGCTGGTGCTCGCACTCCTCCAGATGCTGTTCCAAGGCCGATATCACGTCTTGCCGGGCCGCACACTCGGGGCAACTACCGCAGCCGTGACATAAAATTGCCACCGTTTCGGTCAGGACCCCCAGCCTCTTCGTCAGTTTGCTGCCTGTCCGCTCCATCTGCTTTTCCAGTTCGCTCAGCTGCTCCCGCTCGCGGGATTGCAGAGCCTCACTCCTCTGCAGCTCTGCCAGTGCCCGTGCCCTCTGCTTGTTAGCGAACGAGTAGTGCTGAGCCAGTACAAATTGGACAGCCCTGTCGTAGCCTGCCAGTAAGTCCGCACGAGCCTGACAGCTGTTAGCCGGCGACACCGCAGTCTCCAGAGGCGAAGAAAACTGCTTAGCAACCGAAACACCAGCTTGCACACTACTGTGCGGCTGTGAGGCCAGGAGGGACTGTGCGGCCTGCGAGGTCCACCAGCTGTGATCGGGCAGGTGAGGTCGTGTGGACACATTCTCTTGGCCATCGAACGACAGCAGCGACACGCGATCGGCCGAGATAACCCTTTGGAACATCGCTAGCGCCGGAAGCACGTACTGCGTGAATTTAGGCAGGGGTCCCATGTTTGAGCTGCAGTCGAGTAGCACAGTCAGGTGCAGCGAAGTGGGTGCAGGGGTCTTGGTCCAACGCGCCACTTGTTCCCGCGACAGTGTACAGACCCAAAACTTCTGCGCCCGCAAGCTCTCTAGCTCAACCTTCTCTCTCACCCGTTGTTGATCTTTTTCCACGTCTTCCTGTGCCTGTCGGAGATGCTGCCTTACCTGCTCCTCGCTCCAGCCTAAAGAGCCCACTCTGTCTTGTGCGTAGCGCTTAGCCGCAGCCATCTCTGTCTCCAACTGGCTGTCCAACTTCCTATCCAGAGCAGCCGCCACTTCCACTTGCGCCAGCGAAGGCACCGCAAAGAACACAAGCCCTGACAAGACACCAACAAGAGACGCCATGGCACAGCAACAGCAAAACCAGCATGGGAGATGTGACAAATTATCTCAAACGACTGTCTGCGTGCTTATTACAATCGAAATAAGTAACTATGAGTTTGCCATCTTCCCCGCCACCGAGTTCGGGATGCATTTTCCCACTACAGCTTTGCTCGAGTTGGCATACCACGCTGTTCCTTGCGGAGCTCGTTCCAGGCTTTACGTTGAGCTTGCAATTTTGCCGTCCTCTCCGACCAATCTTGCTACATGGATGGGACAGAATACATATGACAAAAATCGAGCTCAGAGCAAAGAAATCTGTGTTGCTCCTTAGGTAGATGGTCGAACCGTTGCGCAAGCCTCTGAAAGAACAACTACCAAAGTTTCATATTGAAATTTATAATTAAATATTTGCTAGAATGATACTAAGCTAAGAGCTGGGATACGTTTGCTCACAAGTAAGGAACTAACTTAAAGGGGTTCGACAGCAAGATGCGCATATCACTTACAAGCGCCTTGCTTCCGTTCCTACTGCCGCGGGTCACGAGCGTTCCGAGCCACTGCAAAGGTGTCGGAGGAACCCAGCTATCAGGCCCTGAGACACACAGAAGCAGAGTACAAAAGCCACGCATTTAAGACATTCGGCAGAATGCCCTGAGGCACGTAGGACAGCCAACAGCCACACATATGTAAGATATTGGGCTGCACAAGTCTATAGATTGAGAAACGAAGTGAAGGATCGTGCCAAGGCGAACATAGGAACATCGCTGACCAGGTCCGGGCTCATGGTACGTGAGGAGCAAACACGGGAGAACTTGCGAGGGAGCGAACACGATAAACTCCCGCCCATCCGGGGATATATGGGAATCGAAGCCATCCTAGGCGAGTACAGAGGAGCGGGAGAGAAAATGGAGTGAGATTTATAGAGAATGAAGCAGCAACAATATCGAAGTTGAGGTTGATATATGTAAATATCACTGTTTTGAATTTGGGTCGGCTGTATATTCAAACATCACACAGAGACAGACGTACACGTAGTAATACCTACATACATATATACATACATACATACATACATACATACATACATACATACAGACAGACAGACAGACCAGACAGACAGACAGACATACATACATACATACATACATACATACATGCATGCATGCATGCATGCATACAAGCATACATGCATAAGCTCATACAGTTTATCTATTTGTGCGCTATCTGTATATATACAGAAACATGTATATGTATGTTGGCATGTATTTCTGTATGCGTTTGAAATATGTGCATATTTTTCATACACTAAATACATACACATACACAACACCCTTTCATTTTTTTCTCTGAAAGATATTTCCTGTCTGGTAACCTTGACTTGAGGCGAGTCGTACATCTCATAGTTCTCAACCTATTGAGCAGACCATCTGCATGTTTATGTTTATGATTTATATTCTGCACATATTACACACATTATGAACAATTTTTTTTTAGTCGATACATAAGTACACACATTATGAACAATTTTGTAAGTCGATATGCAAGTACAAAGAAGATTGGCGGAAAAGCCGGCGCAAAGTGGCACGCGGAGAAGTTGCTAGTTCTCACGTACTGCTAACAGTGACTTCAAGCGCTTTATCCTGAGCTAATTTTGCTTGTTGAGGCCTTTCTGGCAGCTGGTTTGGAAGGTATAATCTAATAAGGACGACACAAGTTTTGAAAGCAGGATCTGGCTGAGAACGAAGCGCCCGAAGTCGTTATGGATTGCACTTAGTCACAGAGGTTTCGCAGGATGCACCTGGTAGGGTTTTCCTGGCAGAGCCAGGGATGCAAACATGCAGAGGACACCCTTACGGTCATGGTGAGCGTAGGTGTGCGCCTTCAGGAAGCTGGGCGACAGGTAAATGCCTGCCACATGCCAGGTGGAAGAATCATGGAAGCACGATAACAATAACAATAATAATAATCATAATAATAATAATAATAGTAATAATAATAATAATAATAATAATAATAATAATAGTGCTTCTCTGTCAATGGCTGATGCAAATCTGCACATGCGCCTCCATCGTCTCACCCGTGAGGGGAGTACGAAGAATTGACGATAGGCTCTAATGACACCCCCGCACGGGCAGTTCCAACACTTCCAGACGGGCCGGTATGTTCAATGAAAATACTGGTGGCACCGACGGGAATCGAACTGGCGACAGGGCCCAGATGGTAGAACTTGACCACTGGGCTATCACGGTGTCCAATAATAATAATAATAATAATAATAATAATAATAATAATAATAATAATAATAATAATAATAATAATAATAATAATAATAATAATAATAATAATAATGTATTTCCTGCCAATTGCTGAGCCAAAAGGCCATGTGCATCCAGTCCTCCATTCCATAAGGAAAGTCTCCACACCAATCGGTGGAATAAAGGAAGTGACGGCATAGAACATTACTCTAGGAGCTTTATACCAATCAGCCCATTGAAAAGGACCAATGGCCTATGTACTCCCTAATAATAATAATAATAATAATAATAATAATAATAATAATAATAATAATAATAATAATAATAATGATAGTGCTTCTCTGTCAATGGCTGATGCATTTCTGCACATGCGCCTCCATCGTCTCACCCGTGAGGGGAGTACGAAGAATTGACGATAGGCTCTAATGACACCCCCGCAAGGGCAGTTCCAACACTTCCAGACGGGCCGGTATGTTCAATGAAAATACTGGTCCAGACGGAGCGGTATGTTCAATGAAAATACTGGTGGCACCGACGGGAATCGAACTGGCGACAGGGCCCAGATGGTAGAACTTGACCACTGGGCTATCACGGTGTCCAAATTTAAGCTCTAATGACACCCCCGCAAGGGCAGTTCCAACACTTCCAGACGGGCCGGTATGTTCAATGAAAATACTGGTCCAGACGGATCGGTATGTTCAATGAAAATACTGGTGGCACCGACGGGAATCGAACTGGCGACAGGGCCCAGATGGTAGAACTTGACCACTGGGCTATCACGGTGTCCAAAATAATAATAATAATAATAATAATAATAATAGTAGTAGTAGTAGTAGTAGTAGTAGTAGTAGTAGTAGTAGTAGTAGTGGTAGTAGTAGTAGTAGTAGTAGTAGTAGTAGTAGTAGTAGTAGTAGTAGTAATAATAATAATAATAATAATACTATATCTGAGGCGTACTGATGCAGCTAATGGCATATCCTCAACGGACATAAGCCTCCAATACCCTTGTTCGAGGTCCTCCACCCCCCCGTGTCAGTCTCTCGCCTGATGATCGGGGCCACCGATGGAGCTCCTGAGGGCAAGACTGCACTAAGCCGAGGTTATTCCGCAGTCCCAGCAACCTCTTGCAAGACGTCACCGAATGTGCAAGTGCATACACCAAGCGCGGTTGCTAGAGCTGCCTCGAAACCCCACCCATAACAATCTGGTGTCTGCTGGGTCCTGGGCTATCAACCAGCATATGCGGAGTTTAAGATCTTTTACGCGCGCAACGACCCTCCTCCCCAGCATCTACCACCAAAGGGTTATGAGTTGGCGTCACAGTTTAACGCCTTGAGGCCATTGGGCTGGAACTCTGTTTAGCAAGTGTGACTAGGTTTTTTCATCGGGATTTCCCTCAAATATGTCACAGTCAACACTCCAAGGCAGATTTACTATATCTGAGGCGTACTGATGCAGCTAATGGCATATCCTCAACGGACATAAGCCTCCAATACCCTTGTTCGAGGTCCTCCACCCCCCCGTGTCAGTCTCTCGCCTAATGATCGGGGCCACCGATGGAGCTCCTGAGGGCAAGACTGCACTAAGCCGAGGTTAATGATAATAATAATGATAATAATAATGATAATAATAATAATAGTGCTTCTCTGTCAATGGCTGATGCATTTCTGCACATGCGCCTCCATCGTCTCACCCGTGAGGGGAGTACGAAGAATTGACGATAAGCTCTAATGACACCCCCGCAAGGGCAGTTCCAACACTTCCAGACGGGCCGGTATGTTCAATGAAAATACTGGTCCAGAAATAGACCGGTATGTTCAATGAAAATACTGGTGGCACCGACGGGAATCGAACTGGCGACAGGGCCCAGATGGTAGAACTTGACCACTGGGCTATCACGGTGTCCAAATAATAATAATAATAATAGTAATAATTTTACTTATAAAAGTAACAACAACAACAACAACAACAATAATAACAATAACAACAATAATAATAATAATAATAATAATAATAATAATAATAATAATAATAACAAATAATAAAAATAAAAATAAAAATAATAATGATAATAATAATAATAATAATAATGATAATAGTGCTTCTCAGTCAATGGCCAATTCATTTCTGCACATGTGCCTCCATCGTCTCACCCGCGAGGGGAGTACGAAGATTTGGCGATAGGCTCTACTGACACCCCCGCAAGGCAGCTCCAAGCCTTCCAGACAGACCAATACTTTCAAAGAAAATATCCTTTGAAAATACTGGCACCGACGGGAATCGAACTGGCGACAGGTCCCAGATGGTAGACCTTAACCACTGGGCTAACGCGGTGCCACTAATAATAATAATAATAATAATAATAATACTATATCTGAGGCGTACTGATGCAGCTAATGGCATATCCTCAACGGACATAAGCCTCCAATACCCTTGTTCGAGGTCCTCCACCCCCCCGTGTCAGTCTCTCGCCTGATGATCGGGGCCGCCGATGGAGCTCCTGAGGGCAAGACTGCACTAAGCCGAGGTTATTCCGCAGTCCCAGCAACCTCTTGCAAGACGTCACCGAATGTGCAAGTGCATACACCAAGCGCGGTTGCTAGAGCTGCCTCGAAACCCCACCCATAACAATCTGGTGTCTGCTGGGTCCTGGGCTATCAACCAGCATATGCGGAGTTTAAGATCTTTTACGCGCGCAACGACCCTCCTCCCCAGCATCTACCACCAAAGGGTTATGAGTTGGCGTCACAGTTTAACGCCTTGAGGCCATTGGGCTGGAACTCTGTTTAGCAAGTGTGACTAGGTTTTTTCATCGGGATAATAATAATAATAATAATAATAATAATAGTGCTTCTCTGTCAATGGCTGATGCATTTCTGCACATGCGCCTCCATCGTCTCACCCGTGAGGGGAGTACGAAGAATTGACGATAAGCTCTAATGACACCCCCGCAAGGGCAGTTCCAACACTTCCAGACGGGCCGGTATGTTCAATGAAAATACTGGTCCAGACGGATCGGTATGTTCAATGAAAATACTGGTGGCACCGACGGGAATCGAACTGGCGACAGGGCCCAGATGGTAGAACTTGACCACTGAATAATAATAATAATAATAATAATAATAATAATAATAATAATAATAATAATAATAATAATAATAATAATAGTGCTTCTCTGTCATGGCTGATGCAAATCTGCACATGCGCCTCCATCGTCTCACCCGTGAGGGGAGTACGAAGAATTGACGATAGGCTCTAATGACACCCCCGCACGGGCAGTTCCAACACTTCCAGACGGACCGGTATGTTCAATGAAAATACTGGTGGCACCGACGGGAATCGAACTGGCGACAGGGCCCAGATGGTAGAACTTGACCACTGGGCTATCACGGTGTCCATAAATAATAATAATAATAATAATAATAATATAATAACAATAGTGTATCTCCTGCCAATTGCTGAGCCAAAAGGCCATGTGCATCCAGTCCTCCATTCCATAAGGAAAGTCTCCACACCAATCGGTGGAATAAAGGAAGTGACGGCATAGAACATTACTCTAGGAGCTTTATACCAATCAGCCCATGGAAAGGACCGATGGCCTATGTACTCCCTAATATAATAACAATAATAATAATAATAATAATAATAATAATAATAATAACTAGGGGCTGCGCCAACACCTGAAAGGTTGGTTTGCGGTGCGCTTCGCGCATCACTACCCCCCCCCCCCCCCCGGCCTTCCCAAGGTCGCTTTTCCTCTCATTCTCACATGCACAACTTTTGCAGCCTTGGAGCATTCTCAGCCATTCATTTCGGTGCCGGCAAATTTGCTTCGGGTACGTACAATTACAGGGTTGGGGTTTCCGGGGGGGGGGGGGGGGGGGGGACCGGACCCCCCCTTCCCCGTCGACAGGGTACGTTCAATTGCCGGAGGTACCGGCAAGTACTCCCAAAAAACAAGGAATTTTGGCATTCAGGATACTCCCCTAACGCAAATATTTGCGTGAATTCCAAAAAAATTATATCAGCATCAGCATCGAGTCTGGGGCTAGCCACCCTGCAAATATGAGCTCCCAACTCCTCGTTCCCACACACCATGATTTATTCCGACAGAGGTGCGGAAAAGGGGGGGGGGGGTACACAATTTTCATTTTCCCCCTCCCCTACTCCCAACACCTTTCAGGGATAATAATAACAATAATAATAATAATAATAGTGCTTCTCTGTCAATGGCTGATGCATTTCTGCACATGCGCCTCCATCGTCTCACCCGTGAGGGGAGTACGAAGAATTGACGATAAGCTCTAATGACACCCCCGCAAGGGCAGTTCCAACAAATAATAATAATAATAATAATAATAATAATAATAATAATTATCATAGTGCTTCTCTGTCAATGGCTGATGCAAATCTGCACATGCGCCTCCATCGTCTCATCCGTGAGGGGAGTACGAAGAATTGACGATAGGCTCTAATGACACCCCCGCAAGGGCAGTTCCAACACTTCCAGACGGAGCGGTATGTTCAATGAAAATACTGGTGGCACCGACGGGAATCGAACTGGCGACAGGGCCCAGATGGTAGAACTTGACCACTGGGCTATCACGGTGTCCATAATAATAATAATAATAATAATAATAATAATAATAATAATAATAATAATAATAGTGCTTCTCTGTCAATGGCTGATGCATTTCTGCACATGCGCCTCCATCGTCTCACCCGTGAGGGGAGTACGAAGAATTGACGATAAGCTCTAATGACAACCCCGCAAGGGCAGTTCCAACACTTCCAGACGGGCCGGTATGTTCAATGAAAATACTGGTCCAGAAATAGACCGGTATGTTCAATGAAAATACTGGTGGCACCGACGGGAATCGAACTGGCGACAGGGCCCAGATGGTAGAACTTGACCACTGGGCTATCACGGTGTCCAAATAATAATAATAATAATAATAATAATAATAATACTATATCTGAGGCGTACTGATGCAGCTAATGGCATATCCTCAACGGACATAAGCCTCCAATACCCTTGTTCGAGGTCCTCCACCCCCCCGTGTCAGTCTCTCGCCTGATGATCGGGGCCACCGATGGAGCTCCTGAGGGCAAGACTGCACTAAGCCGAGGTTATTCCGCAGTCCCAGCAACCTCTTGCAAGACGTCACCGAATGTGCAAGTGCATACACCAAGCGCGGTTGCTAGAGCTGCCTCGAAACCCCACCCATAACAATCTGGTGTCTGCTGGGTCCTGGGCTATCAACCAGCATATGCGGAGTTTAAGATCTTTTACGCGCGCAACGACCCTCCTCCCCAGCATCTACCACCAAAGGGTTATGAGTTGGCGTCACAGTTTAACGCCTTGAGGCCATTGGGCTGGAACTCTGTTTAGCAAGTGTGACTAGGTTTTTTCATCGGGATTTCCCTCAAATATGTCACAGTCAACACTCCAAATAATAATAATAATAATAATAATAATAATAATAATAATAACTAGGGGCTGCGCCAACACCTGAAAGCATGGTTTACGGTGCGCTTCCCCCCCCCCCCCCCCCGGGCTGGGGTTCCCGGGGGAGGGCCCCCCGGACCCCCAATTTCCCGTCGACAGGGTACGTTCACTTGCCGGAGGTACCAGCAGAACGCAAGTGTACGCTCTGGTGGCACAAACACCTAAAATCTCTGGCTTTTGTGCCACCCGCCACCAAAACTTTTTTATCTCCGAAGAGAGCGCCCTGAGAGGTGTCGGATACACCAAACATCAGCCTCAAACTCCCTCAGGTGTGCGCAAACGGCGCATGGCGCAAAAACCTCAATTTTCCGGTGTGTATGCCACCTGGCGCCACAATTTTTATATTTTCGAAGAGATCTCATCAAGAAGTGTCAGATACACCAAATATCAGCCGCTAACTCCCTCTGGTGTGCGCAAACGGCGCCTGGTGGCACAAGACCTCAATTTTCTGGTGTGGTTGCCGCCCGCGACCAAAACTGGTACGTACAATCGCCGAGCTGGGGTTCCCGGGGGCAGGGCCCCCCGGACCCCCCCTGCCCGGTACATTCCGTTGCGGGAGGACGCCTGGTGGCACAAGACCTCAATTTTCTGGTGTGGGAGCCACCCGCGACCAAAACGGGTACGTACTGGGGTTCCCGGGGGGAAGGGCCCCCCGGACCCCCCCTGCCCCGTCGACAGGGTACGTTCAAATTGCCAGAGGCACCGGCAAGTGCTGCTAAAAAACAAGGAAATTTTGCATTCAGGACACTCCCCTAACGCAAATATTTGTGTGACTTCAAAAATAATTGTATCAGCATCAACACCGAGTCTGGGGCTAGCCACCCTGCCAATATGAGATTCCAACTCCTCCTGGTTCACACAAACCATGATTTATAGGGATGGGGGGTGCAAAAAAAGCCAAAAAAAAAACAAGGCTTTTTGGCATTCAAGACACTCCCCTAACGCAAAGATTTGCGTGAATTCCAAAAAAAATCATACCAGCATCAAGATCGAGTCTGGGGCTAGCTACCCTATCAATATGAGCTCCCAATTCTTCCTGGTTCCCACAAACCATGATTTATAGGGAGGGGAGGGGGGGTGCAAATAAAGGCCAAAAAAACAAGGAATTTTGGCATTCAGGACACTCCCCTAACGCAAATATTTGCGTGAATTCAAAAAAATTATACCAGCATCAAGATCGAGTCTGGTGCTAGCTACCCTGCCAATATGAGCTCCCAATTCCTCCTGGTTCCCACAACCATGATTTATAGGATAGGGGTGCGGAAATGGGGGGGGGGGGGGGTACACAATTTTCATTTTCCCCCTCCCCCCAAACCCCCCACCCCCTTGACCAACACCTTTCAGGATAATAATAATAATAATAATTATTATAATAGTGCTTCTCTGTCAATGGCTGATGCATTTCTGCACATGCGCCTCCATCGTCTCACCCGTGAGGGGAGTACGAAGAATTGACGATAAGCTCTAATGACACCCCCGCAAGGGCAGTTCCAACACTTCCAGACGGGCCGGTATGTTCAATGAAAATACTGGTCCAGAAATAGACCGGTATGTTCAATGAAAATACTGGTGGCACCGACGGGAATCGAACTGGCGACAGGGCCCAGATGGTAGAACTTGACCACTGGGCTATCACGGTGTCCATAATAATAATTATAATAATAATAATAATAATAGTGCTTCTCTGTCAATGGCTGATGCATTTCTGCACATGCGCCTCCATCGTCTCACCCGTGAGGGGAGTACGAAGAATTGACGATAAGCTCTAATGACACCCCTGCAAGGGCAGTAATAATAATAATAATAATAATAGTGTATCTCCTGCCAATTGCTGAGCCAAAAGGCCATGTGCATCCAGTCCTCCATTCCATAAGGAAAGTCTCCACACCAATCGGTGGAATAAAGGAAGTGACGGCATAGAACATTACTCTAGGAGCTTTATACCAATCAGCCCATGGAAAGGACCGATGGCCTATGTACTCCCTAAATAATAATAATAATGATGATAATAATAATAATAATAATAATAATAATAATAATAATAATAGTGCTTCTCTGTCAATGGCTGATGCATTTCTGCACATGCGCCTCCATCGTCTCACCCGTGAGGGGAGTACGAAGAATTGACGATAAGCTCTAATGACACCCCCGCAAGGGCAGTTCCAACACTTCCAGACGGACCGGTATGTTCAATGAAAATACTGGTCCAGACGTACTGGTCCAGAGGGATCGGTATGTTCAATGAAAATACTGGTGGCACCGACGGGAATCGAACTGGCGACAGGGCCCAGATGGTAGAACTTGACCACTGGGCTATCACGGTGTCAATAATAATAATAATAATAATAATAATAATAATAATAATAATAATAATAATAATAATAATAATAATAATAATAATAATAATAGTGCTTCTCTGTCAATGGCTGATGCAAATCTGCACATGCGCCTCCATCGTCTCACCCGTGAGGGGAGTACGAAGAATTGACGATAGGCTCTAATGACACCCCCGCACGGGCAGTTCCAACACTTCCAGACGGGCCGGTATGTTCAATGAAAATACTGGTGGCACCGACGGGAATCGAACTGGCGACAGGGCCCAGATGGTAGAACTTGACCACTGGGCTATCACGGTGTCCAAATAATAATAATAATAATAATAATAATAATAATAGTGTATCTCCTGCCAATTGCTGAGCCAAAAGGCCATGTGCATCCAGTCCTCCATTCCATAAGGAAAGTCTCCACACCAATCGGTGGAATAAAGGAAGTGATGGCATAGAACATTACTCTAGGAGCTTTATACCAATCAGCACATCGAAAGGACCGATGGCCTATGTACTCCCTAATAATAATAATAATAATAATAATAATAATAATAATAATAATAATAATAATAATAGTGTATCTCCTGCCAATTGCTGAGCCAAAAGGCCATGTGCATCCAGTCCTCCATTCCATAAGGAAAGTCTCCACACCAATCGGTGGAATAAAGGAAGTGACGGCATAGAACATTACTCTAGGAGCTTTATACCAATCAGCCCATGGAAAGGAATAATAATAATAATAATAATAATAATAATAATAGTGCTTCTCTGTCAATGGCTGATGCATTTCTGCACATGCGCCTCCATCGTCTCACCCGTGAGGGGAGTACGAAGAATTGACGATAAGCTCTAATGACACCCCCGCAAGGGCAGTTCCAACACTTCCAGACGGGCCGGTATGTTCAATGAAAATACTGGTCCAGACGGATCGGTATGTTCAATGAAAATACTGGTGGCACCGACGGGAATCGAACTGGCGACAGGGCCCAGATGGTAGAACTTGACCACTGGGCTATCACGGTGTCAATAATAATAATAATAATAATAATAATAATAATAATAATAATAATAATAATAATAATAATAATAATAATGATACCTTGTCCGTGCAGAGATCCCGAGCTGACTCTGATTTCTTCTCCCTCTTTGGTCACGTCCCCGGGACGCAAAAAGCCTTGCTCACTGATGCTCGTCGTCTATCCAGCATACAGAAATGTCAAATTAAAGTAAGGGCTATAAGAACGTACATGCCACTAGATGTATTGTGGACAATTACCACTGATCTGTGAGTACCGTGAAAGGCCAACACAGGCGATAGCTGTCACAGAGTACACAAGGGAGAAAACGTGTGAAATGAGTTGAGATAACAGAAGAAGCGATTTCAGAGACAGGAAAGTCACACATTGCAACCAACAGGCAGCAGGACAAGGTAGTTCAGACAAGAAGTAGACACAGTTTGCAGCAAACCTGCCTCTGCTGCAGGAGCTGGTCAGTGACGTGTCTATGCTTCTCTTCGTCGTCACGCTGCCAACTAAATTGCAAAGCTGTTTTGTGCATCCTCTCAACTCAGCTAGCTCTTGCCGACAAGGAGTGACCTTTTGAGGTTTGCTTCCAGGTCGGCGGCTTCTTTCTGCTCTCGTTCCTGCGCGCTCCACTGCGCTTGCAGGTTCTTTCGACGGCCCTTAGTTTCTGCCTTTTTGCGCTCACCCAGAAAGAAACTACAAAACAATTTTGGTGCGTGCATGCAAAGGGTTCGACTGAAACTCAAGAGTTTGGATTCACGCTCCTTTTTCTTGTGTGCAAAGAAAAGAAAAATTGGGTAGGGAAAGGGACCGAATAAAGCTGTCTTTCCTTCTCTGGAATTGTTCCTCCAAGTGGGCCCTGACAAGCGCCAGCTGCTCCTCCTCTTGCGCCGCTACTTCCGCTGGATGCAAAGGCCCACACGCGCGAACGTGAAGAAATACTTCGCGCATGTTGCAATATCATTGGTCGTAGCACAACATTTTTGAAAGCAATAGATCCTTTCGTTTGTGCAGAAAGATAATGCAAGCACAAAAAGCCCATACATGTGAGACACTTATTTTATAAGGAAACAAATAATGAGTAAGCAAGCAACTGTAAGCAAGTAAATAGCAAAGAACAAGCGAATAAACACGAGAGACAAAGGATATAATAATAATAATAATAATAATAATAATAATAATAATAATAATAATAATAATAATAATAATAATAATAATAATAATATTTACTATATCTGAGGCGTACTGATGCAGCTAATGGCATATCCTCAACGGACATAAGCCTCCAATACCCTTGTTCGAGGTCCTCCACCCCCCCGTGTCAGTCTCTCGCCTGATGATCGGGGCCACCGATGGAGCTCCTGAGGGCAAGACTGCACTAAGCCGAGGTTATTCCGCAGTCCCAGCAACCTCTTGCAAGACGTCACCGAATGTGCAAGTGCATACACCAAGCGCGGTTGCTAGAGCTGCCTCGAAACCCCACCCATAACAATCTGGTGTCTGCTGGGTCCTGGGCTATCAACCAGCATATGCGGAGTTTAAGATCTTTTACGCGCGCAACGACCCTCCTCCCCAGCATCTACCAAAGGGTTATGAGTTGGCGTCACAATTTAACGCCTTGAGGCCATTGGGCTGAATAATAATAATAATAATAATAATAATAATAATAATAATAATAATAATAATAATAATATGTATGTATCGTCTGCCAATTGCTGAGCCAAAAGGCCATGTGCATCCAGTCCTCCATTCCATAAGGAAAGTCTCCACACCAATCGGTGGAATAAAGGAAGTGACGGCATAGAACATTACTCTAGGAGCTTTATACCAATCAGCCCATGGAAAGGGACCGATGGCCTATGTACTCCCTAAATAATAATAATAATAATAATAATAATAATAATAATAATAATAATAATAGTGCTTCTCTGTCAATGGCTGATGCATTTCTGCACATGCGCCTCCATCGTCTCACCCGTGAGGGGAGTACGAAGAATTGACGATAAGCTCTAATGACACCCCCGCAAGGGCAGTTCCAACACTTCCAGACGGGCCGGTATGTTCAATGAAAATACTGGTCCAGAAATAGACCGGTATGTTCAATGAAAATACTGGTGGCACCGACGGGAATCGAACTGGCGACAGGGCCCAGATGGTAGAACTTGACCACTGGGCTATCACGGTGTCCATAAAATAATAATAATAATAATAATAATAATAATAATAATAATAATAATAAGAAACGAGGGAAGGAACAAGGAAGGGAACAAAAAGACCAACACAATACAGAGAAGTGAAAGGGGATGGGAAGGAAATGACTGAATGTCTGGAGCTGCTGTTGAAAAACCTGCAGAAGCTTGGGCGAAACCACATTCTCCACCTGTTACGTGCAACATATTACTGTTACTTGACGTATGCATTGGTGCCTTTTTTTTTTTGTGAAGAATTTTTGCATCGTACATTTATTTACAACCTCTGAACCATAGACAGAATAAACACACAGATTTGATTATCTGGTTTTTCTGTTGAATATCCAGAAGTGGACATTATGACCTGAAGTAGTCGGAACCTCCGTTTCTTCTTTTCCTCATGATGGGATATGATAGGACCCTGTTTCTTCTTTTCCGCATAGGATTTGATGCGACCCATGACAGACTGCACCAGCGAGACCAGGAAACGATCCGCTTCAGACACAGCGACCTAGCGCACGCAGACACAAACATGCAAACACATACATGGAAGTTACCTAAGAAATAGGATTACACAAATGTCCCTGAGGATTCATTCCAGTAAATTACATGGTTCGGATTGTTGGTTTAAAGTCTGTGCCTTGTGCCGATGATTGGATTGTATGACGGTTCAAATCAAGTAGAATGCAACCACCAGCTCGGGGAAATGCTTTTGCAAAGCGGCACCTGTGTTGGTGGTTTGTCAAGTAGTCTATTCAATCGGAGCATCGCATCAGCGGGGCTGGTGCACAAAGGGAGTGTCAAGGGCCTGGAGGAAGAAGTGGAAGAGGAAACAGCGGCCGAGGAAGAAGAGGACGTCTTAGAAAATGGTTTTTGTTGCAGGAGTTGCTGGGCGATTGTAGACTCAAGGCCAGCGCGGCCGTCTGGGGAGCTCGAGCACAGGCTGTGCATCAACAGCTGTGTATCGCTGTCTGACAATGCATGCGTATGCGCAGCACGGGCTACGCAGCGAGCAAGCAACAGCAACCCTGCCGCCTGTTTCTCCGTTTGCTCGCCCATTTCGCTCGGTAATTTTCCACCTGGAAAACGACAGGGAATAGGGACGTAAACGAGTAGAAGCTGGACAGAGGCGAATGATGCAGGGAATACCTGATCCTTCTATCTCCTTGCTAGCTGCACTTTCCGCCTGTGCGGCCGCCTTTTCCCGCACTTGGAGTGCAAGCTGCTGCACTGCTTGCATCTGCTTCCTGGCGGCGTCTATGTCATCCACCTTGTGCTCGCCAGCCCACTCCGCAAAGTTAGGCACTGCCATTGCTTCCACCTATCGGAGCAACCATGTTGCCATGACGTTTTGACGGTGCGCATTCTGTGTTGAGAGATGTGATCACTCGCCTCTAAGAACGGTCAAGGGGAGGTACACGCACAAATATGGATGTAGAGGGGAAAGGAATAGGGCGGTACATGCTGGGCAAAAGCCGCTAGCAATGTGTAGCTCATGGCGCCTTCCTCGTGCTGAAGCTGGGCCATATGCAGAAGTGCTGTCAGCGCCGTGGCTCTCTGCCATGCGGAGCGCAACGGAGACGGTGTCTCAGGCTCTGTAA